>QYTT01070726.1:0-12009 GCA_006980735.1 Dasypogon diadema
GCATTCTCGGTGGCGTTTTCCTGGGTGATTTCGCGCAAATTGCTCTGGCTCCACAAATACCCGGTCTTTTTCACCCAAATTTTGCACACGCACCCAGCAGGCCATCCCCTTTCGAATGGGCCCCTCCCCACTCCGATCCGATGAACTTTAGAATTTCGCCCAAAAAAATGCCTAGGATATAGCCCATGAATTTTGCTCAAATTGGTCGGAAATTTTTTTAGCGCGATTTCGGCGTCAATCGAGATGGTGGAGTTCGGAGGCTCCGAAAAAATAGCCCCCACCCCGGGGCGCCCCCTAGTGCTCGAGATATGAGCCAAAAACCAAAATTGCATACTCGGTGGCGTTTTCCTGGGTGATTTCGCGCAAATTGCTCTGGCTCCACAAATACCCGGTCTTTTTCACCCAAATTTTGCACACGCACCCAGCAGGCCATCCCCTTTCGAATGGGCCCCTCCCCACTCCGATCCGATGAACTTTAGAATTTCGCCCAAAAAAATGCCTTTTGAATTTTACTCAAATTGGTCGGAAATTTTTTTGGCGCGATTTCGGCGTCAGTCGAAATTTTATTTGGTCTCAAATAAAAGGGAGATGCATTTCCAACAGCTGCGTCGCCATGGAGTGTTCAAACGCACAATTGAAAGGTAAGAAGGCTGATTCCTCAGGGAGCTGATAAGATAGCTTATTTGCATTGTCGCATAGAACACGCACAGCTACCTCCTCTAGTTCCCTTGCAATTGCTTTTCTGAAGACCATCACGTTCTGCAACTACTGCATTGTGTTGTACTATCGTGCAGGGGATGTGGGGGTGAAACTTGCCGCACTTGCAGAGCTGGAGCGATTTAACTAAAAGCGACTGGGGTATACAATCTCAGTTTTTGGTTCAATACCTTCGAACGATACCCTTTCAAATAGTATTGAGGCCGCGGCCGAAAACTCTCCGACCAGAACCAGCGAGATTTTTTTTGTGAGATCCTGCAACTCATTGAAACTGGGCTCATTTCGCGTATCTCGACGGCGACGTGTCGACCAACGACGCTTTAAAAACGATAACAAAAACGGGTTGCCGACATTTGAGTTCCCGCATTTCGACACGTCGTTTGTCGTTTTCGAAAAAAACTGCGGTATAAAAAAACTTACATAATCCGCTGATTCAACACTAATTAAGAAAGTTTGACAGTAATGTGTCTAAAAAAGAAAAATAATAAAACCGTAACACTGAGTGCTAATTAATGTCTATGTGTTCTGCTGCTTAAAGGATTTTTACAACGCAACAAGGAGCAGTTCTTGTGTTAGTACATGTCATTCTTTTTTTAACCACACAAAATTTATATCACGTAAATTTTAAAACAATTTTTGTTAACCGCCCTTTCGACGCTTGAAGTACGACATCTCTCTGTCGACGCAACGAGTTCTGCGAACAGGAATCGACACTTTCCGTGTCGTTTTACTTCGACGTTGAATTGCGTGAACTGAGCGCTGAACGCGGGAGGCCTTAATCGAAAGATGACGGTCAGCTGTGTACAAAAACCAGGGTGAAAAAGACCGCACTCTCCCTTAAATCGCTCCAGCTCCGTACACAGACACACTCCTGAATTCTAGACGTGGTTTTCTCTATATTTATTTCTTATCTTTTCCAATTTTATGAAATTTATGCAATATACAAACACTTTGTTATTAAGTTTACTTTTAACGTTAAATTTATCACAAATGAGGTGAGATTATTTGCGCTGCGGATGCTTCTCCTCCTGGACGAGGAGCAAACAGCGCGCGACCAGCAAATAACGTACACTGCTCCGTTACACATATCTACATAGAACTCCCTCGGGCTCCTGCAGTTGTCACTGCTTTAAATGTATTTACAAATGGTACAGTTGCACATATACGTATGTGCATGCATCCCCGCGTACTTGCACATATGCACGCATAGGAGAAATTCGAGAAACTATTGGCACATGCCGGGGGTTTCGCTCCCGAAGGCGACACACTCTCCGACATGGATTTGAGGTGCAACAGCATATCTCATCCTCCACCAGCGCGCACAGAACACAAACGAACGAAAGCGCCCCCTCAACTGCTGAGAGCAGGTCCAGGGCTATCACAACTGTCCGCTGACACCGCGCCATGCTGCTGCTGCTGCTGCTGCTGTAGGTTCCTTATGTGTAAGATAGGGTACTTGAGGGTGGTGGTGAGTGTGTCGTTGTGCTCCTCGAGTGAGTTGTTGGCGTAGTGGAGAACAAGGCTCTTCAGGGAGACGTAGATGTTATAGGGTTCGGCGAACCCGTAGCCTCGCTCCGTCTGCTGAATGATGCAGTGACTGATGGTGTTCTTGCAAACGATGGAGAGGGCGTAGTGGCCAGCAGAACGCGGCCGAATCAGGAAGGTTCCAGAGGGCATGCCCTGCAACAGGGTTTCGGCCTGTTCACGCGTGCAGTCCAGCAGCAGCCACGTCGTCTCGTCGTAGTGCGGCAGCTCCATTTGGGTCTTGTACTTATCCTTCCACGCGTCGTAGCCGATTTCGACCAGCTGCTTGATCTCGTCCTCCTTTAGGCCACACTGCGTCAGGCGACTACAGAGCGAGAGTGGAACAAAGTTAGCAGTGACATAGAATAAAAATGACCAAGCTACTTACTCCTGGATCTTATCCTTTCTCCACGACAGATTGCTCACCTCTGGTTTGACAGCGTTTATGTCACGCTCGATGGAGTGGTACGCCTGCTTTTTCTGCTTGAGGTAGAGTTCCAGCTGGTCGCTATTCTCCCTGAGTTGTTTGAAGCGCACGCGCAAGATGTCAGCGTTCATGTCGATCAGCTGGAACTCGTGCGGCGCCGCCTCCAGTCGAAATTTCTCCTGCAGCTTGATCTGGTCCTCGAACATCTTGATCGCCCTGCTGAAGGCCTCGTGGGCGGGCTTCTTGAGGTTCAATTCATTTTCAGCCAACTCGAACTGTTCCTTCTTGTGCTGCAAGTACTGTTTTTGAGCAGTGAGAGTTTTGTTCAGGTGTAGGAACAACTTGACCAATTTATGGATATCATCGGAGGGGCAGATTCCTGTGAGGTTCGCGCCTCCGCCGCCCACATCATCGTCTTCCACATTTCGACACACAGGGCTAGACAGCATAATGTCGAGCTGCACGTTGTACTGCCGTAGTGAGTGCTCCTTGTAGTAGTGTATCAGCTCCACCACCGAGCCAAACTGGAAGGGCTTTACGAATCCGTACTTGCCGCCCTCGTGGCAGATTTTGATCAACTTCTCAGTGCCGTCCTTGATCAGCGTCAATGTATATTCGCCGCACTTAGAGGATGCGTCCCGCACTAGGAAGCTGCCGTCAGGACAACCAGCCAACTTCTCTTTGACCTCGTCCCGGGTCAGATTGCCCCAATACCACTCGGCGTCTTTCAAGTGCTCACTACCAGGGTTGGTTGAGCTCACTGAAGGTAAAACGTAATCGGTTGTAGCGGTGGCTCCCAATCCCCCACTTGTTAGGTTCAAGTATTTGGTCTTACTCTTGGCGCCGGCAGACGAAGCCGCGGAAGCCCCTCTTGCTGTTTCTGATGCCGCGGCAGTTTGCGGAACAGACGAATGATTTTGTACGTTTCCTGATCGGGGGGCGGGTAGAATGTTGCTCCGCGATATCTTCCGAGGTGGCAGAGCTGGTGCTACATCGAACTGGGGAACAGGCTCATGGAAGTCGCCGTGGTAGAAAAGCAGTTCTACAACGCGAATATGGCTCTCTGTGTTCTGGATTATCTGGCTACGGAAAAAGATATTTTGGTCAGGCACGCAGCCGCAACGATGAAAACTTCCACTCAATACTCACATGATCTGATTCCACGGCGGGCGCAGCAATATATGGCAGAGGGACTGAATCATGATCGTGGGTGGCTCCCGTCTACCCCGCGAGTGTTGCATCCACGCAATACGGCGCATGTGATCGATGAAAAACTGCAGGGTGCTTCTGTGGTGCTCTGGTAGTTCTTTAACGTACCTCCTGAGGCAGGTGACCGCTTGATCTTCGGGGAACAACTCTGAAAACAAGGAAACCGTCAGGGTAAAAGACATTCAAGAGACAGAAACACTTACTAGATGCTTCAATAAAGGCTCCATACCACTGCATCGGGATTAGGGGGTCTCGTAGCTCTCGAAGAAAGTTTTTTATGAAACCCACCAGATTACGCGGGTCGACATTAAGAAGGCAATTGTTCGTCTCCGGGCTTACCAGGTCCCTAAACATACCAACCTCCTCCGACATCGACGACAACCTATAAAGCTTGTACAAATCAGCGTCCATCCGCTCCACCTGCGCCTCAAGTGCCTTGACAGCCACCACAAGAGGCGTTGGTGCCGCCAACTCTTTCGGATTGAACTGCTGACACAATCCAAGACCGAACAAAGTCTTCTTATGCAATGTGTAGCTCCTGGATCGACTAAACGTGTTAACTGAGCTTGTTCCGGGCGTAGCACCCTTCGGGATGGCACATGGCATGGTCAGACCGTTAGCGAAGCACGTTCGATGCACCACCACATTACACGTCTCACACTGTAGGCCCTGGCGCAGAACTCCGCGCAGGTAGCGTTTACACTTATCACAGCTCTCCAAGCTGGAGAAACTGCACTCATTGAGGCAGTGGCTTGTGTTCGCCGGAAGACCTTCTCCAGTGCAGACAGCATCCGGTAGACGATCAATATCTGCTGTTGTCGCCACCGCTGCATCGGCACTCGCATCACATGGCGTCTGATCAGATGTAAGGCAACCGCTCTTCAGCTCCTCCAGGCACACAAGGATCGCAAGCCTGTGGTACGGAACCTGTATACCCATATTCTGCGGGGAGAGGGAGATAAAGAGAGAGATAAGCAATGAGGGCGGAAGGCCCACTTACCCGCAGTTTCTCCTCATCCAAGTTTTGTAAATCACAGCCTCTCACATGGTTCGCTTTGAAAATCTCCACGAACGGGTACAGGTTACAGGCGGCCATCCACTCCAAGACTTGCTGATTTGTCCATTGCTGCAGAAGCTGTAAGGAAGACAGTTAGATACGTTACAAAACGCTGAAATCAGCGCACAAAGGAGGAGAAAAAGAGAGACAGACTCACTATATCATTCCTATAAGTCTTAGGCGAAATCGGATACGTCTTCGTATGTTGCTGACAGCTGTAGAGCCCGCCAAACCGCTTACAGGGCACATGGAAACAGCTTAAACAATCTGCGGAGCAGTAACAGCACCAAATTAGATCACAGTCGCAGCAGCACTTGAGGCCGCAAGTGCAAAACAACGTGGACGGGGTATACTGTGTCAATCTTTGCGCATGGGGGGAAATAGACGTAACATTAGAGGCTGCGGAAGACTTCTTTGTCGCCGCCGCTGCTGGTGGCGTTATTGCAGCGCTAACCACTTCGTTTAATTTTGCTTCGTTTAGCGACTGCGACCGCGGCAGGAATAGGCCGTCGTACATAAGTTTGTCGCCAGACTTGAAGTAAATGACGGCGCTACCGTTATCACCACCGCCGCCGACGCCACTGCCATACTGATCAGGGCACGACGTTGACAGAGCCAAGTTAGAATTGCGGGAAGGCGGTAGAGTGGAGCGCGTGTTATTGTTATCGCTACAAATCGTATGCAACGGCAGTTCGTCTAGTTGGAACTGGTGCTTTTTATTGTACTGGTGGAAGTGATATGGTTGACAATTGCCATTGCCAACGCTCTCCTTTCTGGTGATTGGCAGCAAAATATCCACAGCTGCCGTCATTTGTGTGGCGTTCGCTGCTGTTAAGGACGCTGTCGTCGTTGTTGTTGTTGAAATGCAGCCGTTATCGTCGTTCGTAGTGCCACACCGAAGTATGTAGTTCCGAGAATCGACCTTAATCTGGGTGAGTGTCGCGAAAGATGTCGAAGCATTTTGTTCCGATTCTTGTGGCAACTTGTCCCCGTCGCATGGAGCGGTAAAAGATGACTGCATCAGGTCCTGGGTTGTCGGCGACTGCAACAGACTAACGTCGAATATGTCACCAGAGCCAAGACCCAGCGATAGTTTCGAAGAGAACGTCTTACTGGAGAAGCTATAATCGTCCAGATTTTGCTGGATCTCGGGTGCTGCTTTTGACGACGGATCCATGGAGGGAGCTAGTGGCTCAAGTTTTGGGCCACCACAGCCATCCCCTGTCACATCAGGGACAACAGAAGCAACAGCAGCAGCAGCAGCAGTGGGAACTGCCGTCGTTACAGGGGAGGTTTTAGTAAGACTCTCCACCTCTGATTGCGGTCCGACTGGGACACTGACTGCCTCTGTGGCGGTAGTTAGAGTAGTTGAGCTCTTCATATTTATGGTAATGGTGTCGATGTTGGCGGAGCGGATGTCCATCTGTTTAATGTTGGTCGACTGATGTTGCGGCTGCTGCAGTTTGGTTATGTACAGTGCTGTAGTGGTTGTAGCTTTTTCCGAACTATTGCTCGTCGTAGTTGATGGAACATCTCTGTGGGGAGTGCAGTCGGTAGGGCTGTGACTGCCGGCGATAATGCGTTTCATCGCATTCACAATCACTAAATTTAACGGTTTCTTTATGAAACCACCAAACTTAACTTTGCTATGGGTGTTGCTACTGTTGGCGGCAGTGCTACCGCCGCTGTTGACTTCCGCTTTACTTGCTCTGCTACAACTACTGCTGGGTTGCGGTCCTCTGGCGTCCACGTTCGCATTGTTTCTGAGGGCTATCTTCCTTTTCGGTGTTCTGAAGCTGCTGTTGCTGTTGCTGTTGCCGTTGCTATTGTTGGTGCTGGCACTGCTGAAGCATTTGAAGCTGCTGCTGATAAGTGTTTCGTATTCACCAATGCTCTCCCCATCATCGTGCCTTGCATCGAGAACTGTTGCCTTCGCTGTCGCCAGGTTGTCATTTACGCGACCAGTGGTGGAGTGTGATTTCTCATTACCGCTCAGCGGAGGGGACAAAGTTGGTGGCGCCTGCTGCTGTTGTTTTCTCGCTTGCTTCGTTAAGATGTTCTGCGGAGGGATTAGCAGTGTTGATGTTCCGGATGTCGCTGTTTTGGCTACAGATGGCTCAGCAATTGTTCCCAATAGTTTTCCTTTTTCCTTCTCCTTATCCTCGTGATTTCTAAGCATTTATCCTGAGTGTTTTTGTTGACAATGACGCACTTCTGCAGTTCTGTCTACATCAGGTCCAGGAAAATCATTTCAAATCTGTCATGGGCAGGGAGACAGAATGTCGGTGAAGATCTGTAGTGGTGATGGCAGCAGCGTTGTTGAAACAATTCTCATTTATTATTCGTAGATAGGAATTCTTCGCCACTGCTTCGAGCGCAGAGCTAAATTGTTTATTTAGAGTCTAAGCAAGTCTATCACAATTGTACCGTTCACTGTGCAAACATTCCCTCAACTGAAATATCTTTCCGCACAATCATTTCTACCAAAAAAATCGTTACACATCCGTTAGTTACGTCTGCTCAACACAAGAGGGTTGCGTGAAAGCGAGTTGGACAGAAAGACGTTTCGTCGTGCGCTAAGACGGCTTGGACATGATATTCCTCATTTCAGAATGCTCCACTATAAAATCCCGTATTGACAAAATCCCCTGCGACAAAATCACCCATTTTTAAGGTTCCGTAGTCAACAAAGAACCCTTATATTTTCGCCATGTCCGTCCGTCTGTCTGTCCGCGGCTTGGCTCAGAGACTCTTAGTACTAGAAAGCTGTAATTTGGCACGGGTATACATGTTAATCACGCCGACAAAGTGGTAAAATAAAATCTTGAAAAAAATGTCTTATGGGTACCTCCCCTACAAGTAAAGTGGGGATGAATCTCGTCTATTCCATGTGGGGTGTCATTGGAAAGGTCGTTCAAAAATATTGCGGGTGTGTGAAAACCATTTTTCGATTCAGGGATCCGTTTGCGAAATATTAAGCTTTAAAGTGCTAATTTTTGTTAGAGTCAAGTGCCGAACTTCCGAATATTTATGTTTTAAAATATGTGGAAGAAAAGAAAAACCGATAATAGGAAAAATAAGAAAAAAATTATAATAGGCCTCTATATTACGAAGAATGCGTTCCATGTTATACGTGTCAGAAATATACTCTAGGTATACTATACGTGGCTTTGATACTTTTCCCCCGCACTCTTCATACGTTTAATACATTCTGTGCACTGTGTTATACGAATCCTTTTTACGCTGTTATACAAGCACCGTCGCGTTATTATATATCTGGAGGGCCTACTGTTCTTAGCTATAAACATTATTGACAAAATCAGTAACAAAATGTATAAAGAGAAAGCACTTCAGAGAATGCTAAGCTTGATTTTGGAAAAATGAAATGGCCTTTTTGGTCTTTTTCATTTTGGAGTTCGTTTTCTTTTCGGTAAATTTAGGGCCGATTCCAATCCAAGTCCTCGTCTCGTTATAACAATTTGTGACGTCAGACCGAGACAATTTGGAGCTTGGCTAGTTTGTATAACACTTCATCAAGTTAACTTTTGAGTTGACTTCATGCAAATTATGGATAGGTTTTATTAAATGAAACGCATATTCTTTTGTATTATTTCTGATTTACCATAAGCTAATAGCTCTTACAATTAAACGATTCGAAACAATAATAATTCCCATCAATTCCTGCCTAATATGCACATTAGTCTTTACCATGAAAAGATGAACGAAATGTCAAAAATCAAGCAGTGCAAGCCAATTGGAGCGAGCTTGCTTGATGCTCGTCTCGGTCTGACGTCACAAATTGTTATAACGAGACGAGGACGAAGATTTGGATTGGAATCGACCCTTAAAGATTAAAGCAACATGCAAAAAAAAACATAAAATATAGAATTAGCTGATTACTTGATACCCTATATGATATAAATATAATTCATCTCAAAAAACTGTTCTGTACAAAATTTTAGATTGATGGGTTGCTTCCCTTTCGAATTATGTCCAATAATCCAAAAATTCAATATGGCGGTCAAACCAAGGAGTGGGGAGCCGTGGCCTATTTTCATTTTCCCGACTTGGAGTCTCATAAAATACATCTATGCAAAATTTCAAAGTGATAGGCTGCTTCCCCTTCGAATTATGTCCAGTAATCCAAAAATCCATTATGGCGGCCTATTGAAGGAGTGGAGGGATTCGCCCCATTTTCAAACTCAGATCTACAAATTTTTTGAAAGTAATATATACCAAATTTCAGCCTTCTAGCACAATTCGTTCACGAATTATCGTGTATACAGACGCACAGACGGACATGCTTAAATCGATCTGTTTTCACATTCTGAGCATATATATATATATATAATATATAGTTCATCCTGCTCTAGCATTATTGGTTCTATGCGTTACAAACGTTGGATTATAACTAATATACCCTCCTATCTATCATATAGGGTATAAACATATATTACTGAGAAGAAACAACGTAGTTTCAATCAGAACAGAACCGCCAGCCCACTACTGTCTTCGACGTAGTTCTGGTTCTACAGAGCTATCTAGGAAATTAAGTGACCAAAACTGCCTCATTCTGTCACGAGCGATTTTATGTGAGCGATTTTGACGTAAAATTTTGTCAAAAGATATTTTGACGTTGAGTAGATGGGGGTTTTTGTACCGTTCCCCACCCAGATACATGAGAAATCACGTGGTTTGTCTAAAGTTATTACATTAGTGCAGACAGCCACGAAAAATACGTCAATCTCATCTGAGGACAGAATAGGTTTCAAGAAAACACCTTTTCAATCAATCACTCAAAATTTAGTTCACTACTTGAAAAGTGCCCCCAAAGCTTTTTACTTCAGTTAAAGTAACCACTCGATCATCTTCTACAGGACTACAAATATTTGTTGTCCAAATCCAACCCCCTCCCCATCCCAAAACCCCTTGATCCAACAAAGCATTTCAAAAATATTAAATGAAATTTCTGTTGCCGCGTCGAGATAAGTGTAGGAGGTGTCTCACTTACTACACGCTGTTGCTGGGGCAAGGGAATACGAAGGGTATCTTTGGCATTCAAACCCCACCATAAAAATATCACACTTCGGGATGCACTATACCACGCACACGTCCGCGCCAGCAACATACAATATTACTAGGCTTCTGGAGCATACGTTACCCAGCTATTCCACTCGGTTACTCTCTAGGACTTGTGACTTTGTGAGTGGGTTGCATCATTATGGGGATATATTCTAGCCCCACCAAATACCATTGGATTAGCCGAGAGTGTAAGCCAAGAAAATTTTGTTTGATTCGTTAATCGCAAAACAAGCTGAACACCCTCCTCCTTCACTAAATAAATACAGAATTGCCAAGGTTACGTCATAGGGATATAACAGGAGGTCGTGCAAAACCGTGTATATGGAGTAAAATGCATCCGGAGTAGTGTTGAAAATTCTGAAAAATACAAAATGTTTTTTTCGTGAAAAAAAGAAATTTTGATTTATTTCCGTTTTATTCAAGAAAAATTCGAAAAATTCTCAAACTGCGCAGCAGCAATACCCACATTGTTCTTGGAAAAGAATGGACTCATTAGCCTTAGGCGTGCGTAAGTCAAGTTGGAAGCAAAATGGGTATATCGTATTACATATATCAAAACTGAATTTTGATTTACTGAAATTCAGTAAAAAAGGTCACTTTTTCGTTTTTTCGGGTTTTTTCTCGGTTTTTTTCAAATCGACGAAATTTTTTTTATAGAAGATATGAAAAATTCTGTAGTAAGCGTTCATTGTTTCTTTCGAAAAAAATCTTGATAAAAACGAGCCATTCGAAAAAACGGGAATATTTCAAGTTTTTTTAAACGCTAATCCGCCTTGCTGACAATGGGTTTTCTTATGTGCAAACTTATCACACCTTACGCTGGAGTATTAATCGCGAAATTAATATGCATTGTCGATTAAATAAATATTAATTATAGTAAATCCACAATTCTTTGTGTTTAAAGCACCTTAAAGATCTATATACGTATGTAATGTCTTTAAGCTATTGAATGGACTGAATACGTGCCAATCCCAATTACCTCAATAAGAAAGTCATGAATTTAACTATTCTTTGCATTTGAAGCGACGCACATATGTTGAGAACTGATTAGCATTTTTCAGCTTTTGTGCTCTCCCGAAATCTTATCTCTATGGTCCACATGTAACATGAAGAGGGTGGAGATACTAAATATTCAAAGGATGTACTGTCTCCAACCCTTCACCAACAACAGAACAATCAATTCCGTGTGGAAGAGAAAAGTAACACGCATGCGCCATATCACCTCGCACCTTACTTATAGAATCCCATAAGAAAGACTGATCCGAGGAAGGGAAGTGGAACGCGAGGGTCATCAATCATTAATTGGTCGTGACAAATTCGCTACTTTTAACAATGGATTAAAATATAACACAACACGGAATTGTCCAACGTCCCTGCCATGCAAACGAGACACAACACAATCAATGGGATATGGGACATTCCTTCGAGCAGAGAACAAAAAAGGAACATTCAGAAAATTTTTGGCTTCACCTAACTTGCGTGATATTTCTTCTGTTGTTCCGCTCCTCTCTGTTCTATCCTCGGAGGTTTTTCTAGCCTAAACCAACGAACATTAGGTCTGTCTGTTTGAAAAATCTGGCTGCTCAAAGCAGCCAGCTAAAGTCCAAAATCCGTATGTTTGAAATTTTCTGGCAGAAGCTATCAGTTTCCCCTCCTGCCAGATTTGCAAGTTTTCTGATCTTGCTTTTTAGGATGAGTGGAATCTGGCAGAAAAATGGCAGCTTTCAGCTGATATAAAAGAGGTTATGTGATGTGTTTTGGTTACTTTCTGAGAGGTAGAGAAATAATTATATTTAAATTGTATCTAGAGTAATGAAATAGCAATAACAAGAAGCATTTAAATGGGTGAAAAGTGATAACAGGGACAATTAATCGAATGAGGTCGTGAAGCATGCAAAATGCTGCTGGAAACAGTCAGAAAAGCGTATGTTTGAAATCCCTACCACCAAAGGAAATTCCTCGTTTGACATTTGTTGCCAGATTTTCAACCATA
>QYTT01070785.1:0-17073 GCA_006980735.1 Dasypogon diadema
CTACTGTAATAATCGAGCACGGATGATTGGATCACTTACCGACGACATTACACAAATTCTCGCATAGGGCAGATCGAATCATGGTAAGTTTAACGCATCTAAGACTCATAGCCGTTTGATCTCTCCCAAATGAATCCATGTGATCTTTAAGCTCATTGGCGACGAGATGATACCTTCTAAAATCGATTCTCTGGAGCACAGACGCAATATTACATGCCTTATGCTCTTTTATCGTTACTTCCAATGAAATCTCTGGTCTGATTCCATGTAGATCAATCCCTGAGCGTGGTACCGGCATATCGAGCTGTCTCCAGCCTTGAGACAGTAGTTCTTGAGCAGAACTATACGAATTTGGAACAAATTGCCATCTTATGTTTTCCCTCAGGGGATACAGGCCACAGCTGTTTAATCAAAATGTGCGCCGACATCTTCACTCGACATCATAATTCCCTACCTCCCATTCCTATTTTCTTCTTCGCTAAGGCTGTGCTATGGCACCGTAGGGTATCTCCTCAGCTTTGAGTACACCGTGAATGATCATAAAATTTTCATAATATGTAGTTGTTTGTGCTTTTTATTGAAAAAATCGAAGAAAAGTTCAATTGTTAAAATTTAAAGGCTTACAACTTTTCAAGGAGGAAGGCAAAGAAGCAGTTCAACAATCAGTGAATAGTCCAAAGTATTGAATTGCTTCAACAAGGTTGCAGGGTGATTTATAAAGGTATGCTAAAAAATCTTCCAAGTAGTTATCTCGAAAAATATGAGTCATGATGAATAATTGTGATCTGAAGTAAATTGGCCTGAACTGGAACTTCATCTCAATACGTTTCTAATATATTTTCTTTTCCAGCTCCTTTCTTTTGAATTTAACGAGCACTATAACACTAGGGCCCTGTACGAAATTTATATACTAGAAACTTGATATAAAATCATTAATAAGAAAATTAAAAATTATAAAAGTATTAAAGTGATAGACTTACCATTGTTAGAACAGCTAATAATGAAATAATTCCATGGAAACATTTTAATCCAGCACAGCAAGCATAGCAGAGAACAACATTGATCCCGGATACAATTTATATTTCTTGGAAATCACTGTTTGATTAATTAATTAATTTTGGAGCAAAGTAAGGTAACCATCCGAAGAGCGTAAACCACTACAACATTTCCATGTATTCACTGGCACTTTGTAATATTTTCACACTGGCTTCTACGCCCATTATAAACTACTCGAGGAAGGCAGGAAAATATCAAGAGCAATTAGCATTCATAGCTGGAATTTGAACGTGTGATTTAAAAAAGTCCTTCGGCCTGAAGTAATTTGCGGTTTATCTCAATTTGCCCCAGACAGCACTTCAGACCCCAGAGATTTTAATTTCCTCTCCACCAAGGAACAAGCACTATAGGCAGTAAGGTAAGGAGAGAACAAGACTGCTCGAGGCCACTAAACTAGAACAACCCATGTACATACTAACACTTGTGGCTGAGGTATTTAAATTAAAGGGGATTGTGCCTTTTTGTCTGCACAACGAGTTAAAATCAGAAACAGGACTAAGCGCTTAGTTCCCTGCAAGAGAAGCTGAGCCAGATAAAAATTGGTCATGGAATTAAAAGTCAAACAACGCCAGAGCTTTTTGTTCTGCACTGGTTGGCTATGCTGTTATAGTGGTGGGTATCGAATCCTTTAGTCCTTTGGAGAGCAGATGTAGCTCTGGCTGGAATGGTCGAGTTGCGTGGATAGTTTTGTAATTTCTGAATGTAAGTCGGCTTACAGTCGGCTTGTTAGGAAATTTGCACTTCATTCAATTCGTGCATGTCGTCAATTGTTAATGGTCAAAGGATTTGTTAGCACGTCTCCAGTAAATAAAGGGGCTTGGCAGATCGTTAAGCGAAAATGTGGGATAGGACAACAGTGTGTCTTCCTCAGTGGTTATGGCTTCATTATCTAACTACTCCTTCAGTCCCTTTCCAGACAAAAGACAATAAATAATTCAATCCTGGAAGTTTGTAATTTAACTAATGTCTAATGACATGTTGGTGAGCTGTGTAATTTTAAATGAGATTATGAGCTGTTCTTTTTCCATAGTATACATTTTTATTTCATGTAGATTCCAATGCACAGGTGCACACGTAATTACAAAACTAGAAAAAACAAAAATAATGGGTTGGATTACAAAAAACTGTCCTTGGCATTATTAACTTCTCTGATATTTATTCATGGTCTTGATAAGTCTGAGTTAGTTTTGACGGTTACATTTTTATACTTTATTTAATTTATTAAATCTCAAGTATGGACGGTGGAGGAATGTAACGAATTTTTGCATCATATCCTTATTATTTGGAAATGTTAAGTATTATGAAGAAATTTGCACAGAGTCCAGCAACGATTTACCTTGTGCCATAGAGAGGAGGTTGCAAGTTGCTTACAATCTTTCTTTTCGGTACCATTGAGGCAAATAATTCCATGTTAAACACAAATGAACTAATAAAAAAAACCCCCTGGAACACAACACAACCAACCGACACTAGTGACCTGCAATGAAAAGGAAAGCACCAAGTTTGGATACCTCATCGGGGCTATGTAAGTGAAAGAGCGACTTGAATAAAGTCTGCTTTCATTGCTAAGGAAATGAATTCTTTACGAGTAAAATCACGACTGGAATTAAAAATGGATCAGATATAAGAATACCATTTACTCTGCATTTTTTTAAGGATCTGACTTAAAAAATTAAAATCCTTTTTACGAAAATAAATGCGCTCAAAGGAGAGCAGATGGATGAATTTAAAGAATCCTTTTATTCAAAGGCATGAGATAAAAAATATAGTACTAAAAGCATTGCTTGTGAACAACATCATTGCTTAAACAATAGTCACAGACTATGACGACTCCAATGATTTGTTGTTTCCAGCATTCATACCCTCCTGAAAACAGGATTCATAAGACATTTCTGAACTATTTCATAAAAAGGATTTTGAAGAAGGTGATCCAGTCATTCGAAATGTTCTGTATTAATTTATATTATAATAATATGGAAGATATCCATCGAAGTTTCTGTTGATGAGAAGGACGTGAGGTTGGACGATAATTGCATGCCAAATGGGATTACAGATCAATAACGACAAGACAAATTATCTGATAATGTCCATACAAAATATTAAAACCAGAGAGAAATTTCTAACATTTAAATTCCTCCACTGATATTTTCTAATAAATTCTTGATCACATTACACCAATAGAGCTTTTGCTTCGCTGAGGCATCAACTGAGATCTAACCTCGTCCCTTTGAAAACAAAAGAACAAAATTATTAGTTCTGCGTCAGAAAGCGTGGGTTCTGACAAAAAATATGCTCTTACATTCTCTCTATAACAGAACATTCAATTCAATTCAATTCAATTCAATTCAATTCATATCAATTTCGTTTTTTCGTTGCTGGCATACATATTATACTAAAGTTGGATAGAAAAAAAATATATATAGTTAATAAAAAAGAAAATAAAAGGAAAATAATCTGGTAAACTTGTATAATTGAATAAGTGATGGGAATAAGTAGGTATAATTAATTAAAACCAAACTATTATCCTACAACAATACTAAATTCCTAACAGTCAGAAGCTCATAGCACTACAAAATTCTAAAAGGGCATAATATAAAAAAATGAAGAAAAAGAAAATTTATGAAAGAAAGAAACTAAAGAATCCTAGATCCTAGACCAATGTGACAAAGTCTATAGCTAATTATAAACGTTAAAATGCTTTCGAAGATATTTACGAAGAATATTAGTCGAGCCCATTCTCTGCAGACACAAAGGTAACTTTTCGCACAGCACATGCAAATTAAGTACGGCGTTTAATAAGAGTACGTTGACGGGGAACTTTTAACAATATTTTACGAGGTGATTGAAGAAATTCTAGGTGGTCACATATTGAGTACAAGAGTTCTTTGGCGGTGACAAGTTTATGAATATATGTTAAGTGCCTGATGGTAAGATAAGTATCAGGAGAACACCACACAACTAGACTATCTTTGTAAGTTGAGATATGGTCGAAGCGTCTTACACCGTAAACAAATTGAATGCAAACATGAAATGCAATAACACTTACTAAAGAATCTTCCTCTCTCAAAGACCAGTTAGAGAGAGAGCACGTTTGTTCTCAAGATGTCACTGTCTCTTTTAACACGTTCCGTGCCATGTGGGGCGTATACGACCCCCGCTGTACTTTCCGTTCAGGCCATTTGGAATTCTGATTGGAAAACAAAAATTCTTAAAAAATTTATTGTAGAGTCAAATACAGACAACTTCACATCATGTATATAGCGTTTATAATAGCATATTAAAATTTATATCTTTTTTTCGCTAATTATAGCTTTGTAGCATTGCAAAACTGTAAGGCATACGTCTTAAACGACTTTTTTTGATCTTTAAAGTGTGGGTCGTATACGCCCCACGCGGCCTGAATAGAAAATCTTCAAAAATTGCCGTGGCACGGAACGTGTTAAGTATTTGAAAGTGACAACCAACATTTTTTTTTATTCTCTAATGCGTGCTGATAAATTATAATAATCTTACCCACAAAAATTTCTTTATTAGGTTCAGAAGCTGATAGATACTTTCAATAAAAATAAGGTAGATAATGAAATGCATGTTCTTTATATGCTGACATGCAGGAAAAAATATTTTGTTTTTTTTTTATTGATTTTGCTAAATCAGGTGCGGTATATAGCAGGCACGTAAATAAGACCATTGTCCACCAAAAGTTAATATAGTCTACCAAAAGTTCATATTGTCTACTTAAATTATGCATTGTCTACATTGTCTACGCATTCTCTATGCCGAAGTGTAAATAATGGAAATCTACGCGTAAATGTCCACCACTGGCTGTAAGTGTTAACTGATCTGTATCTTAAAGAACGTTGCAACTCGTTCTACTGATTATAGTCGGGATTACGAACCACTGAATTATTACAATACCCAAGGGCTTCTAAAGATTAGCTGTAGATCTGGTCTGCTACTAGTATTTAAATAATAATGAGTTTCGCTTTTAGCACAGAAGATGCACATCTCAACGGTGGAGCTAAGAAACATTTACCCATCTCCGTATAAGCGTTCACACAATTAAAAAAATTTGTTAAAGCTACCCGACAAACATGCAAGACATGTAACTATTAAGAAGGTTAAGCCGGTAACAGGACAAAAGAAGCAATTAGCAAATTAGCCTAGATGCAATCAACAAGCACACCAGGAACCTAGTTGATAGAAGAAAGATGAGACTTCAAGACATGCTTAGAGACACCCAAATCAAAATGCTCCATAATACAATTGACAGTTATGCGCATGCGATTAATGGGTTCGTGCCTTCCATAGTTCCATAGAAGGGTTCACCAGCAAAAGAGCGGCACCTCTCAAATTATGAACACTAACCCTAAAATATACCTTCCCTCGGAGGTCCGGAGAGTCAATATTATTACTCAATTATTGGTGGATAAAAACAATGTCAGCAATTCTACATTGCTTTTCTAAAGAACACAAATTAATCAGCCTAAGGCGCTTATGATAAGGCGGAAGAATCTGGGGGTCATTCCAAGGAAGATCTCTAGGAAAGTTACGCTGAACAGACTCTATACGACTAATATGGACACCATAAAAGGGGTTCCAGACCTAAGATGCACACTCAAGCAGAGGTCCCACAAACAAGTTGTATAAAGTTGTGCAAACTGAATCTCAGAAAACTCCCTGGACCACCGCTTAACAAAACCCAACATGGAGTTACTTCTACTGACGGTATGGTAAATATGAGAAAATAAAATCCAATTTAGAGTCCAAAATGATGCCCAAATTTTTAACAGACTGCACACGTGGGATAATATTGCCAGAGAAAATGTACACAAATTCTCTCTTTGCCAGTGAAATATAACAACAAAGCAAATATATGTTTTGTCGAGGAAATGGGATTTTAAGAGTCACAACTTCTACGTTAAGTACAATAGAAAAAGTGGGAGGGGTCAAAAGGGTACAGTTTAATTGTGTTCTGCACGCTAGTAACACCAAACCACCACGGGCCTCAGATTCAACATACCTATCTCTTCGAAAAAAAACTGGTCAAAGAGTTTAGCATTGCGAAAGCCATGACGCAGCCTTGTTTTTTTTTATTACGCTCCATCAGATGTAAGACCCATTCAGAGGTCCTATGAGAGCTTTTTAAATTATAAATTCATGTGCCACGACACCATCCGGCCAGAAATTAGGTGAAGAAATCAAATACAGCCTGGAACGTAATCAACTGAAAAGAGGATACCAGTCTGCGAGAACAGCTCGAATTAATCAGCTCGCAACAAACTGGAAGGGCAGGATCAACATTGCATTTCGAGCGGATGAAGTTCTCAATATCAACGGCAGCAGTAGAGGGGTCAAGTCTGGACACAAATAAGGCCCTTTGACGACGTGCCACCCTCAGCGAAACGGCAATCGGCTCAACGGACTCAGAGGCTCGCTTCAAACTATGGATCGCATGAGAACCGTGAATCCGAGGGATAGGGTCCGTCACACTAACGTCACAGATCACAAAATTACTCCCCACACGCCCCAAAGGAGGAGATGACCGAAGCTCATCCACGTAGGGTCCAGAAGAATTGGCGGGAGCAAAAGGGCGTTTAGCCACTAAAGTCGCCAAATTTATAGGAGAAGAAGGCCTGTCATCCACCAGAGCCATATACAACACGGGCGAAGGAGGAACAATCACACTTGTGTCCCCAGAGATACTAGGCCCGTCCCGCCCAGACTGCCCAACATCAATGGCACCACCAGACGAATGCTGCTGCTATCTTCGGCAAAAGACTCAAAGTCAAGGATCAGCGAATGCACCTTACTAAACTCACTTTGGAGGACGTCAAGAGAGCTCTGGAGCCTCCTGACATGCTCCAGCACCGCACCAAGTGAAACCTTCCGGTAGTTTGGACGAAAGTTCTCACAAAACACGAACCAAAGCATGGCATTCATACATTTAGAAACTAGATAAACTTTTGTATTTATATATTTTCGAGAAAAATATTTGTGATTCCTTCTAATTTCAGTATTTCTTCCGTGGCACTGGTACATCTCAAAATCTAATTAAGAGCCCCACACGGAAAAGATAATGGAGTGGCGCTTCCATTAAACTAATTGATGAAATGCAATTGAGAGATGATGCCAAAAAATTTCCCTTTCAAAAGTCATAAAAACGATGTCAGATCCGCGCTAACTCAATTATTTTTCCAGTAATTAAAATAGGCTGCAAAAAGGAATAGGAAATGATGGAGCCCTTCCAGAATTGAATGAATTCATTGAAAATGGAACATTTCAATCTCATAGCGGATAAACTTCGCCTACAATTAATTAAAAAAATTGTTCCAAACTAAAGAAGAACCTACAGAAGAGAGTTCAGACTTACAAAATAGAAGAATTAAAATTTCCATTAATTTGAGCAATTTTCTAATGAACACAAAAGGAGTAATTGGAAACTTCATATAGCTGCAAAAAATGAGATTTGTCCATGTGCCGTGAAATCAAATTTTCGGTGAAAGGAAATTTTTCGTGGTATTTTTCTCTCCTCTTTCCCGCTGTAAGCTATCACGCGCTACTAATGCTATCGGATAGGGTGCTCCAGCACGGAAGCAAGTTTACCAAATTATTTTTATTTGAAAGGCACTCGGTGTGCACGTATCCTTATGAATTTGGCGAGTGCGAGGAAGGGAGGCTTACTGCTAAAGTAGGGGTGATTCCATTCCAGTTCGTAACCGTACACACAAATATCACAAAAATCAACACATGAACAGCCCTTGACTGTTGGCTAAATGTATGGCTAAATGTTTTTCCAGATTCGCACTCATTTACTACCACAATAGCCGACATCATTCACCACCACCTGCTACCCCGCTGGTCCCGCTATCGTTGACTGAACTAGGTGAACTGATTGGACTTCGAAAAATGTATGCCTTGGGCGTATGTGGGGCATTCGTTCCAAAAGCATTAACATCGGCTAAAAAAAAATCCATTTTGCTAGCAGTTGATCCTTTTAACCAATTCTGAACTTCCTCATCCTCAGCCCGCATCCACATCCACACTTTGTCACCCAGATAAAATCTGAAACAAGGAAAGCCGCACCCGAAATTTGATTCACACCAGAAATAGACGACTCCAACTCGTATAGTGTGAAATCCTTATCCCGGTGGGACTTTTCATATTTTCCCTACTAAAAAACTTTTCTCACTTTCTGCACCACGGGTGAATTTACGAAAAACGCATTCAAATCGCACCTCAAATTCCAACTGGCCTCCTCGGTTTTTTTTCGAAAAGAACCTCGAGATATTTTTCAAATTCGAACCAAGCAGCACATGAGAAGTATTAAAATTTACTGAGAAAGATTTGCTAAATTACGGCGAAAATGAACGCGCCTGACCTGTATACCGGAAAATTCGCAGCTCAACTGAATGAGTACAGTGGTTTTCCCCGTGGAAATTCTGTAGAGGAAGATTTGCGTGTGTTGGACAGATCCTTGCCTATATGTGTGCCGCGACCACACATTTTCACTGACAGAAATCTGTTTCCAACAGAAAACTCAAAGAGGAAGTTACGTCTGACTGAAACTGAATCAACCCCTTCGGTTGCATATGGCACGGCGAGAGGGTAAAGGGTTCTGAATGGAGTCCTGTCCTGTCCCTGCGTATGAAAGTCGACCCCGTCCGAGGATCGTAGTGAGTATGGCTTTTTTGGTAATTTTATTAAGGCAATCTGTTCGGAAAGTGCATTTACTTGCTTGGCAACCACCTCTCACCTTTTCTCGTCGACTTGAGTCTGTTATATGTGGTGAGCATGCGCTTTTCTTGCCGATTGAAGCCATCGACCTGTTCTTCTTAGCAACGGAAGAGCCGAGTGGGTGGCATAGATACACAAGTACCTCAAATAGTATTTGTGTTTTGTGGAACGGAATTGCCTCCAAAATCTACAGATTTTCTAAACCCACCTGGTAGTACTTTTTCCAACTACCCAAAATTATTAAGTTACCCAAAACACTAATTAAAAAGACGGGGGGGTGCTTCGGAGAACTTTATAAGGTCAAGTTCCCTAATTTCTTTTTCATGTTAAAGCCTTTTATTCTGCCTGTGAAAAAATATAACCGTAATTACTCCTCCGTAACTACAGGCCACAAAAACAGAACGTCATATTTTAGGGTTCATTATCAGCACGTCTTCCTCTATTATTAATTGAGGTAAATCACAATTCCGGGCATCTGGTGCTGTTGATGCGGATTGGATGATAAAAGCAGAGTTGATCTGTTCGCGATGTTTTTTGGTGTTTGGCTTTTTTATTTATTTATTGCGTAAGCTCAGGGGACAACCCTACCATATGATGTACACAACACACAGCTTGGACAGAGGGAAGAGGATATCAGGAAATTTTAACTTGACAAATGTTTCAAGTAAGCCACAATTTTTGACATGAAATTTTTACTTTGCAACGTTCTAGTGGCAAAGAATTTTACTTGTTAGTAGAATTGCCCCAACCACCGGTACCCAGGTAAATCACTGTGCTCTTCGCAGGAATCGAACCCACAAATGCGGAGGAAGAAATCTGCAGCCGTCCGTCACCAGCGTGGGTGTGGTTGGTGTTAACGTATAGATTTGATGAAATTTTTCCGCTGTTTCCTCTACATAGTATCCTTGCTGTAATGTTCCTCTTGTTGGAAAATCTCCTGACTGTATTCCGAACGTTGGTATTGCCGAATCCTTGCTTTAGGGTGTGACTATTATTTAGCCCTACTTGTGATCTATATCCTTGCTCGCTCTCCGAACAGAATGCGATCTCATAAAATCGTTCACGTGCCTGACTGCACACAGTCATTGAAGAGCAGTCTACACTGTGTGAACATGCTCCATTTGCACGTGTATCGTAGAGCTTTAAGCTTTTGTGCCAGCGAGCACAGTTTTGCCCATCACTGCGGCTTAATACCTCCTGTTCAAGATTTTTAGCAATGATTCAATAGTGTTCCTTACCCTGAAATTTGCCATCTTAGCGAGCTTTAAAAGCTCGCTGCAATCGACTGTTCTGAACTTCCAGCTCTAGATGATGATTTATCTATGATTATACTCACCTAATCCATTACAAAGCCTGATAAAGCATACCAGAAGAATAATTACAAAAGGACCTTAGTGTCGGGCTTAGAAGAAGAGGGAAAAGCTTTTGAAGCTAGCGAGTTCTTTGGTTTTCATGAACTTCACTCTGACCAGCTAAATGCTGCGACTCACCTGTAAAAGAGAGGCAATTTTTCGTCTGGGTCTTATCAGGCGGGACATATTTGTACAAGATTTATAAAATGACTGAAGTTCGATTCGGATGACGTGCACGAGTCTGAACCTCCAGAAAAGTCCTGAGATAATAGAGTTTGTCCAAGAAGCTATGGAGGCTCTCAAGCTGATTGTGTATGGAAATGGCTCTGTGAATACACTTTCAAACAAGAAAGTAAATCCTTTGCAGGAAGACATTTAGGAAACAATGGGGGAAAGTCTTTCGTACATTCAGATTTTCAGTTCGAAAAGGACTCAGCAGGTAGAATTTGCTTCGTATTAAAAGCCGCTATCACCCAATCAGATTGTCCACGATTGAATCCAGTGAACACTTTAAGAAGCGTAGAACCGAGATCATTAGAGCTTAGCATTCGACAGATGAGTTGGCATATGCTTCGCAGATAACTTTGAGAGCACGTAAAGCCTTCTTAACTATTGAAAGAAGTGACATCGTCTTCCCCAAAATGTTACGACTAGATTACAAATAAAAATATCTTTTTTACAAAATTTTACAAAAGGGGAAATGGGTCTGTTGCCCTGATACTGAAGCCTTCACAATTACGTCACCAAGTTAGTGTTGAAGGTAAACTGCAGATGTTATTATACCATTCAGCACAAGGATTGTACAAGTAGATAAGCTATGTGGGTTCTGCGTCTTGAGAATTAATAATGTATTTTTAATGGAGGGCTTGAAATTAGTTTTTTTGGTCTCGGATGTGGATGAGCATATTTTGATATTGCTTCAGACTGGGATCTGAGCCTGAGATTAAGCCAAAGATTTGACTGCAGTCTGAGTGTGCATCGGATATGAGCCCCAGATTTGACTCCACGTCGGATCTGATCGTAAGATTAAGCCGCGATCTGAGCCAGACTGATATTAACCCTTTTTCGTTCTGAAAAGGATCTTCCACATCCCGGAGGTGAAAAATGAGTGTATTTTCGGACTCCTGACCTGAAAAACTTGCATTTACCGAATAGCGTCTGTTTGCGAAATTCGTCACTCGAAATTTGGTAATTTGATACCTTCAAATTTGTTTACAACAATTTGGAGATCGGGAGTTTTCAGTACTTGGTTATGGGAGATCTGTATTGATAATTTATCTTTGGATATACAGATTGATAATTTGTTTATGTTAAGGAATTTCATTGGAAGAGAGAAATTAATTAAAAGTACACATAACCAGAAAGCACTCCACGCTTTTTGAATTAGTCATTGGACATAAAAGAAGTGATAAGTTTACTAATAACTACCTCATCCGTCACGTATTGAATAAAAAAATATATGTTTGCGTTTACTCTACAATGAAGTTAAAATATTGGCAAGGGTAACATGCATATATCGTAACAAATAAAAGTTTATTTAATTATTTTTTAATTTTTAGTGCGTGTTAAAAGCGTGTTTTTTAGGCTTTTTTAAACTATATTATATTTTACACTTTTTAGAATAGATTGAGAATACATTTAAAGTTCGCTTAGTTAGCATTTTTAACAGTTTCGCTTCTAGGGCATTTCATTGGCTCTATACTGCCTCATGTACAGATTTGATTGTATTTTTTTTCTTGTCTTGTCTGTCTCCTTCAATTTCGCTTTTTTTCTTTGCGCTTTTGTTTTTCCTTTTCTAGTCGTCGGTTTCTTTGCGTTGCTGTTTCCAATGGTTAATTTTGTTTTCTTTGTATTCATTTTATTCCCACGAGTAACGGACATTTCAACCGTCGATCCCCCCATTGGACTGAGTAAGGGGGCAAAGATAACTATATAACAGGGTTGAGCCCGGTGCCCTGAGGTGACGTTTGCGATATGACAATTTTTACCACCCTTATACCATTCAGCCCCCAGTACGTTTCTCACCTTGGCTTGGGTGGGATCTCATACTTCACAGCATTAAATAAACTTTAGCACTTTCTGCTTCTTTGCTCCATCATCAGATTCCTCTTCACCAATTTTACATTTCCGTTTCGTTATAGATAAGAAAATTTTGTCTGCCATATTGAATTTAGTGTGACGTCACTTCATTTTTCGTATTATTCTCAGCAAGCCCTTTTCATTTGATACCCATATCATGGGAGTGCATAAAAAATAACTAGCCTGCCATTTTTGGGAGTCCGCCATATTGGATTTAGAATGACGTCACTTAGCTAACCATGCATTGTCATCCAAACTAAACGTGTATGCAAAATTTCAGCTCAATCGGAAACCAGGAAGTAGGTGAAATTTAATTTACAAGATTTTTTTACATAGTTACAAGTGAAGCTAATAAAAGCGTATTAAAAAAAACCTTCGCTAAAATATCTTCAATCTCAATTTATTCTAATAATATAAGCGAAAGCAACGGTCAACACTCTGATAAAATTACAAAGCAAGTAAAAGTTTTTTTGACTGCAATAGATGATGCCGCCTGAAGTTTAAAACCGTACCTAAACAACAGTAAATTTTGTCGCAGTCGGTCGCTGAATTTCGGCATTGACGAAATTATAATATGAAGACTTTTCAGCTCCTAACACAGGCAGTAGACGTTTTTTCTCGGCGATGCCTCTTCCGAGAGCAGTAGATTAGCAGAAAGCAGAGGAAAAGCGTCCACTGCCTATATTAAGCGGAAAGAAGAGATTCACAAGACCAACTTCTAACATCTCCTATTGCAAAAAAAAATCAAGAACACTTCTTCAATGAATACTGAACTCGATAACTCGAAGCGCAAATGCAAGTTTCGCTCCAAAAATTGCACAAACCAAAATTCAATCCGGTTGGATATCTTTCGAACCACGATACAATCGTTTGATTGTGCTCAAAAGTTACCCATACAATGTGAGGAAAAATATAGTATCCCCAAAGCTCAAAGTGTACAGTGCAAGTGTAAGGGCTGATTTAGAGCCGAGAAATCTTTTTGGTATTACATGGCATCGAAAATAAGCGATCTGCTGCGAAAAAAATTTACATGACTGCAATTAAAAAAAACTCGTTACTTGTTGACTGATTCACATGAGAATGGAAGGAAAACGACATTATTTTCGTACAATGCCCGATTTTCTCATTCCTCCATCAGTCGTTAAGCCGCAGATGTAAAAAAAAAAACTCAAAATAAAATTTCTGACGCACCACAAAGACAATATTTTAATGTAATGACCATTTAAATTTTATTGAAAAGTACATTCGAAATTGTAACTGAGGTAATGACTGAAAATAATCTTTTGGAGCACTGAAATAAAATATCTAATCTGTTCGACACATACATTTGACTCGAAACTCTAAATGGAAAGAAAAGGGAAGTCAGGCGCAGTTACCTTTATCTTCTTTTGTCTTATGTACAATTGAGCAATTTGGGTGTATTAAAAATTAAACTACTTTTCTACAAAATCTAGGAACCACCAAGTTTTACCTATTAAGATCAAGGTTTGCAATCATATTAATTTCACAAACTCTTAACAACTACCAAATAATACTTTCGTCTTCTCCGCTTTTTCTCTTAGAATCGAAGCCATTTTGCTTATGATCGAAGAAGTCTGAAATAAGATTGAAAGTGAAATGCGGTTTAGATTTACAATCATAAAACACTTACCATATCATTTTTCACGGTTCAAATTTCTTGTTCGATACTCTCAGTACGTTTGTTATCAACACCCTTGAAATGGAGCGCTCGTCGGTGGAGGTTGAATGCACTTTTCTGTGAAAACCTTTTTTCACACGAGTCACATTGATACGGCTTCTCACCGGTGTGACTCCGCATGTGCTTATTAAGATAATCCTGAACTCGGAAGGTTTTTTGGCAAATGTTGCACTGATACGGTTTCTCACCCGTATGTATTCTATTGTGAATGGTTAAAGTATTTGGCTGGCTAAACGCTTTTTCGCAAACTTTACACTTAAACGGTTTCTCTTTGGTATGAACGCGTAAATGTCGGGTATAATACTCAGGTATAGGAAATCTTTTGCCACAATATTGGCACTCATATTTTCCATTTTTGGAATGCGTCCTTTTATGAACAGCCAGTGACGCATGTGAT
Organism: Dasypogon diadema; assembly: GCA_006980735.1. NCBI lineage: Eukaryota > Metazoa > Arthropoda > Insecta > Diptera > Asilidae > Dasypogon > Dasypogon diadema. The sequence goes on from QYTT01070785.1 coordinate 14,318, forward strand.
CTTAATACTTTTCCACATTTTTCACATTCGACACCCTCAAAATTTTCCACGTAATCACAGTGTCCGAGTCTGTTTTTGTTCCTTGGCTTTCTTTCGCGCATTCTTCTGATTGGTACATGACAATTAAAATTTGCTGAAGGATTGTTATAAACGGCTTGAACCAACGAATGTGCATCAATACTAGAGGCAGATACATTTAGGAAATTTGTTGAAAACGACAGGATCTCTTCCTCATCCGGTTTTTTAAAGCATTCATGTTCGCTATTCTCTGTAATCTGATAGCATTTCCCACAATCTATACATTTCATGTATGGAAACAGTTCAGTGCTAAAAGCCCTACTGCAGATATGCATATCTCTATCTTGTAGAGATGGAAAATTTTCGTTACAAATCTCACAAAGAATATCCGATTCCACTATATGTGCAATTTTAACATGCGCAGCGAGAATATCTAATTTGTAGAATGTTTCACCGCATATGGCACACGTGTATTCATTTCTGTCGGGACTTTGCGGTTGGTATTCTTCTTCTCTTCCTTCTTCGCCCTCATCCTTTTCTTCCTTTATCTTTTCCAGTAATTCCGTCTCAGGACGAACTCTTATAGATGCTTTTCGCTTTGAAGGTCTAGGCATTTTGTTTTGCGCTAAAAAGAGGAGGAAAACACTGTAAAATCAGTAAAATTACATTTTGCATTATAAAGCCTTTTGTATCAAGTAGTTCAGTGGATACGAGGCTTAAGATTTCGAACAGAAGTTATATATATTCCAAAAATTCGTTACAAGTAAATACGGAGCGACTATACACTGTGTGTCTACTGCAAAAATCTATGAAAATATTGTGTATGTAAGCATCTGGTGAGTGGTCACATAGCTCAGGCGCATTTACGACGTGCAATCCCAAAGTTCCCGGACAGACGCTGTACAACAAAATCAGTAAATAGTACTGACTGACTAATGGCGGTAAAGATGTGTCTCACGAGTGCGCGTGTCAAGTTTCGTGTATGCATTAATTTTTGCTTTAACCTTAAGAAAACTGCGACTGCGACCAATGGCATTTGGAAAGCAATCGATGAGTAGAACACAGGTTTCTGACCGGTACGCTCTGGTTAAAGTGGAAGAAAATCAATTGAAGCTAATGTACGAATAGGGAAACCTTCAACGTCTACCACACCAGGAAACGTTGAGAAAATCCAATAAATCATTCATCAAGGCCGCCGTCAGACTACTCAGGATATTTGTGGTGAACTTGCAATTGGATGTGAAACATGCCAGCGAATTTTGACTGAAGAATTGGGTGTGCATCGTATTGTAGCTAAAGTTAGAAACAGAATGCACAGGCAGTGGCAGTAGCAGTAGCAGTAGCAGCTCGACGATATTATTGGCTGTCGCATGTTCACGTGACTTTCTTTATCCAATAGCACCGCCGAACTGTTGCTGTCGCTGCCACTGCCTGTACATTCTCTTTCCAGCTTAAGTTTGTTCCAAGACTGCTGGCATCTGTTCAAAGGCAGCGACGGATTAAGATTTGCACAGAGCTGAAACAACTTACAACTGCTGATGAGAATCTCTTATCCAAAGTGATTTTGGCGAAAGTTAGATTTACGGCTATGATCCCGAAGCTAAACAAAAAGCAGGTTAGTGGAAGATCCGCAGTCACCAAGACCGAAGAAAGCCAGACTTTGAAGGCAATACCTTGCTGTTCACCCTATGATACGGATGAATTTGGTAGCAATAAAAAGCTGATAAAATTGAAGTGCATATGGTCCAAAGATGTCTTGCAAAATTCAAATCACGTGATATGAGCTTTTAAGATGACTATCCCCTCCGTATATCTACACCTTGTCGCGGTGGAGGAGCCTGAGGATCTTAATAAGGCGGTAAGATATGTCGGGGGCAACGAGTCGGCAACGTAATTTCTGATTAGCTGTCAGTAGGGTCTCCCAGGCCGAACAGGTTATCGCTGAAAGATCGGACCAAGATAGATACATAACAAATGGCAATGAAAAAACTAAAGGATAAAAGTACCCCAGGTGGTAAATCGGCTAAACCGAGAAATCCACCCTCTGCGGAGGCTGGCCCCACGGAAATTGAGGGGGCGGCATTTATTGCCTTTTGATGACGTCGACGAAACGGACGTACACAGGGGCGCCGGTGGTTCAGAAGTGGTCGAGGAGATGCAACTTAGCATTGAAACGACAGCGGAAGAGCTAGAACGGCTTGACCTGGACGACATGTAACGTGACAAGAGGTCAGCCGATCATACGGATGAAGGACATGTACTGACTGAACAGACCGAACCGATGGGACTGAAGCAAAAACGGAAAAGAGACCGACGCAGGTTAAAATTGAGGTCTGCGGAGGCTACCGGAGATAGCGATGCGGAACAAGAGGCTGATCAATCGATCTCGAGAGATGTCACCGTGTTGACGGATAAATCTACTCCAGAGGTGACAGCACCTGCTAAAAGGTTCAAGGGCTTAGGCTCTTGTGTCGAGCAAGGGCTGGCCTCTGTAGGTATGGGCTGTGGTGGAGCAGATGGACAACCCACTAAAGTTGTCAGTCTGAGCCAGCCACAGGAGGACGCCGAAGCAAAGCGGAGGAAACCTGCGGAGAAGAAGCGTAAGCGGATTCAAGGTAGGAAGGAGGCTGCGAAAGCTAAGGCGGGTAGCAGTAGTCACGTGGCGGGGAATGTGCGACCTTCCGATGCGGGAATTGCGCTTGCGGACCTCGTCATGGAGGATGGGATGATCGCACTTA
>QYTT01070803.1:0-27157 GCA_006980735.1 Dasypogon diadema
ACAAAAAAATACAAAAAAAAAGCAAAAATAAAAGGAACTAGAAACTCTCCACGTCCACGTCGTTAGTTCTGGGTAATGCTGAGTGAGAGTCCATTTTCTGCCATTTTCATTTTTTTAAATCTAACCTTAGATTCGTGATCCCGAAAACCCATATTGTATTTACGTTGAATTTTCCAAAGCTAATAGTAGTTTTGTAATCAACGGCCCCGAAAACCCCCGAATACAAATATTCAGACCAAAATATGCAGTAGAACATTTTTGACAGCGGTTTAAATAGGTGGTACTCTGGCAGTACCACTGTGACTCAAAGGGTTAACTAAACATACGTATGTAAGCTATGATTATCTCAATAACAAAATCGAGAACAGAATAAGTATTGAAAAAACCACCTCTATTTTAGGTCGCCTTCTAAAGCTGACAGTCGTAGAAGTGGAAATCAAAACATAATTAGAACTAATGGTGAGTGTGTTGGATAAGTAAGGTACAATACCGAACAATCCACTTCGCTCTTAACTGCGACTCCCCTAATGTTTTGCCTGGTTTCTCAAATCGCATCTTCATTTATAGAACAGTTAAATGGGCCATAAGCTCATTTAAATCCTACATATCATCAGGTAAGGATGGCATTTTACCTGCCTGTCTGCAACAAGGGTTGGAGGAACTAATACCATTGCTGGCTAAACTGTTTAGGCCATGCCCTTGGGTATATCCCTGGAGCTTAGAGAGAGGCAAATATGGTGTTTATACCTAACGGAGGAATTCGCTCAGCCGCCCATCCTAAGTCATATAGCTCAATTAGCATGACTTCCTTCATGTTTAAAACCATTGAGAAGGTCATAGACATTCACATTAGAAGCGGTATACTCATAAGTAGAAATACACGCTGCATCCGCATCAGCCTGATACCCAGGCAAATCCCAGTAGCCGCCTAGGTTGGAAAGGACGATGGAGGACAGCAGTATGTTTTCGATAACTTGATCCACCAAACCACCCAAATACCTAAAACTTCCGCCCGCTTGCCGCCGGCTTAAATTTTCCACCCAAGCTTCTGCCGAAGCTTCACTCCTGAGGCTGCAACCTAAAATCTGGCGGCGCTATCTAGTATCAGGAGGTATCTATAAGTTTACCTGCAAAGCATTGTCTAAGGGTTCCACCTAAAATCTGGTGTTGCTACCTAATATCAGAGAGCATCCAAAAAGTTTCACCCAACGCCTCTACCGTCTGAAAGGTGAAAATTTGTGATGCATGATCTAGTAGTGGAAGAAAAAATGTGCCATGTGCTTAGCAGTTGCATTTTATTCCGGAAACATATTTATCGATAAGATGTGAGCATTAAGTTGAATGCGGGTTGAACTGCTTTGATAATGAGTTCTAGCGTGACAAGCTCGTAATTGATTAATGCATGTAATGCGATGGAGAAATGAATGCGAAGGTCGAATGCATTGATGCGAGCTGTTATGGAATAATTTGATAAGCGCGTAAGTTAAAAACCTTTAACTTAGTGTGCGTTTTTATTGGATCTCTCCATATAAATTGTTTTCCTATGGTTGTTATCTAAACTCGGATTTAGAATTATAGCTAATTGTGAAATTCTTTTCTTAAATCTAAAAGTATCCAGCACATATGTTTAACACAATCCTTATCGACTTTTACGGTATACGAAGTTCCACTCTATCCTGCATTAGACTTGAGGTTTGCTGTTGAATTTTATAGGCTTCATCACCCAGCAAACATTATGAACCGAGATCGAATCGAAATCGAAGCCTAAAACTCGAGAAAAGTGAAGGCAAACTTCGATTTCGAACTCGATTTCGATATCTTTTCGGTTCGAGAATGAAGAAATCTGTCATTCGTTCTCGGTTAGTCGGTTAGCTAAAGCGAAACAAATTCGTTTCGTTTTCTCTGAGTATTCTCGAAGAGTTTGTTTGTATTGCTGTGCTTATATACAAATCTATATATTCGCTTTAAATTCGCGACAACGAAGAGTTCTCGAAGTGAGATAAGTGCTCGGCTGAATTGCATTATATGACGAATAGAGAAAGCTTTTTCTGTTTTTAACAGTGCGGTTTAAAATTTGTATAAAAGGTTCCATTTGCACATTTTCTATATTCACTAGAACGTAATCCAGAATCTTTCATCCACTCTTAGAACATTTTTTAATTTCTAGAAAATAAATTTCCATGTGGAGAAGTGGATAAAAATCTTGTGACAAATTTGCGCACTTATTAACTGTAATTGTACACTGATGAATCTGCACAACAAACTGCGTGGCCGTTTTGCACGAGAGAAGAATCAGTAAGAAAAATGCACCTACGAATACGAAAAAATTTTTCCATTGTATGTGCAAAGCGTGTGTTGGCTAATTTCGCCAACCCGAAGGATTTTCGAAGAAATCTCGGAATTTGTCACTTCGAGAATTCTTCACTAAATCGAAAGTTCACTAAAATGTTTTCAGGGAAGATGCTTGTTAAACATTTAAAAGTGTTGTAAGCGTAAATTTTGTAGTTTTTCTGTTGTTGATGGTTTGTTAAATGCGTCGCATACATCTTTACCGTTGGCGTACATACAGTTGGAGGAAAGACGTATACGTTCTGCTTCAACGTCTTCAGAGCAATTCAAAGCATACATTTTTAAGAAGCAAAAATAGCATTTCACTATATCTTTTACGTTGGTGTAACAGAAATGGCTTCTTGCGAGAGATTTTCTGTTATCTAAATGAAGATTGCGAAATGTTTTTAATTTGTCGTCAATACAAAGTTTTTTCTCGAGTGCAGAGGTTTTTGGAGGTACACGGTGGAGTAGTGGAAGGTAAACATATTAATTAATTGCGAATAGAATAAGCCTGCTCTGTTAAGTGTCGGATGTTCTTTGCATTGTATACCCCTATGAAGTTACCCTGCAAATCTTCCAGGTTGTAGAAAGCGTTGCCTTTTCGATATCTAATGCGGCGTTTCGGGAACTTCCGAGCTAATTTGCAGATGGTTGGCTTCTCGCTATTGCTCAATTGGAAGTTACTTTTGAACACTTCGTGCCCTACCTTGAACTTCACAGGCTTGGCCCGTAGGTTGTAGGTTTTGGTGCTCTGATGCAAAGTCTTGCTCATGTTTTCTTGGGTGTGTACGTTGATCAATTTTAGTTTGTCGGCACAGTCAATTTCTAGGAATTCTTGTAAGCCGTGCAATCGTCTTAAGAGATCATAGCTGGAAGCATACTCCAGCATTTTTAGCCCGAACAACATCTTATGCGGAGAGAATCCGGTGGCTTAGTGGACTGTGCTGCGGAGAGAACACGCAATACTACTTAATAGTTCGTCTCACTTGTTCTGTTTGTTCTGCGGCATGGACCGAGAAAATCCACGTAGAGACGTTGCCATGGCCTTTCAAACTGCGACAGAGATCCAATCGGTGGCCGGAGAATGGTATTGTGCGCTTCAACCTCATTGCATGTATCGTCATCCGAGGCCAGTAGAAGTGTCGGCAGATCTTTTCTAGAGGTTTGCCTATGCCTACGTGTGACGACTCTGGTGGATCGTGTGCCCCCGCGATTACCTCTTTGACCATGCCCCGTGGAATCCAAAGCATCCACGCTTCTTCCTCTTGAAGGGGGTCGCCTGTTCGTGGTTGTGCATAATCATCTCTAACTACGAGATCCGGTAATTTGGACCATTTCTTCTTTACCCTCTGACGTAGTTCCTCATACTCCGCTGCCGCGAAATGTGGGGAGTTAAGATTTATTTGAGGTAGGTGTTCTTCGAAGGCGCCACACTGTCTGAGGGGCGTTGCACAGCCCGAATGGCATCACTGTATAGTCATACTTAGAAGGGATGGCCAGGGACCGTGAAAGCGAGTTTTTCTCTCGACTCCCGGTCCAACGAATTTACCAGAAGGCGTCTTTAAGGTCCAGGCTAGGTCAGCCTGGATGATTATAAACTTTGCCGACGGAAGACAGTTAAGAATACCATCAATATGAAGCATCGGGTAGGCACCTTTGTTCGTCACCGCATTTACCTTCCCGGGCAACAAAACATATCCTGACCTTTCCTGGCTTCCGAACTAAGACCACGGGAGACTTGTAAGAATATTTATTCTATAAAAATCAGACTTCCTTAAAGAGACGCTTTATAATTTTCGATTTAAATATTTATTCCACTTTACTTGTACTGGACTTTTCTATATATTATTAAAACAGTATAGAAGGCATATAACAAAAAGGTTATTTATTATTTTACAGCACAGCCCGCATCAATAAAGTCATTAACTGCAAGTAAGACAATAGTTCATAATGGGGAAGAGCTTAAAATTGTATGTAGAGTAAGAGGACAACCCCCACCAAAAGTTACTTGGTTTAAAGATGACAAATCCATCAACAGGAATCGTCGAAAATACCAATTCACTCACCTAAAGTAAGTACAAAACTTTTATGTTAATAACTAGATTTTTTTGTGTATTACGTCTTATCTACGTTTTGCAGAAAGAGATCTGAACTCGTTGTAAAGACTTTCAACAGTTCTGATGTAGGTCTATATGAGTGCAGAGCGAAAAATAAAGTATTTAGGAAACCAGAAAGAAGAACTATAAGAATAGAGGCTTTCTCAAGTAAGTAAAACTATTAAGAATACAATACCTGACAATCAGTATCTTCTGCTGACCTCAATAAGTGCAAACATTTCCAAGCTTTTTGAACACTTACTGATCTGCTGAAAATTTACTCTTCATGAATAACTATTTTCCCTAGTCTATATAACCAAGACATAATAGGCCCTAATGATAGATGGAGTAAGTCGCTCCGTCATGTGTTAGTGTACTCTGTTAGTATTCGTTTTTGTCATAATCGTAGTAAATATTTGACTTTATTAGGGTGGGCCATCTTAGCATACAACACTTTCAGAAGAGGGAACGTAATCCAATCGCCCAAAACCTCGAAGCCATTCCTCACAGTCTTCTTTATCTTTTGTAAACCCGCACCTTGCTCAACAATTATCGTTTGTGTGCGCCCCAACTTTTGGCAAAAAGAATAATCGCGCTGTCCGTGACCCATTTTCTTCTCACAAAACTTCCCATGTAAACAAACAACACTTGATCTAAAACTTTTTTTAATTTCTACCATTTCTGATGCGTGATAATAATTTTGATTATTCGTCATATTTAAATATTGCCTTATATATTTATTAAAACACCTCAACTTACCTGAAAAATGATTTACACGGTATTCTTGGTTATAGTTCTTGCATCACAGCACTTCATTTTGGTAAATCAACCAGATCATAAATCATTTTCACAATTTATATACCACACTATTTTAAATGTTTAATAGTTTACTTTTTGTTTAAACACTGAAACACCTTATAATTCTTTCTGAGACCTATATGTTTTCAGAAACGTCAGATAAGATTAGAAATGTCAGATAAGCATAATGCAAGCGGCTTACTTCTTGAGTAACACGTATAGTGTATATGGAAGCTGTGGCCTATCCTGTCTTACTTATACAATCTAAGCTATTTTCGGAATTAGTGATGTCTGATTGAATCGCTTGCTATATACCTACATTGTTACACGATATTAGGTCTGTATGGTTGAAAATCTGGCAATAAATGTCAAACGAAGAATTTGATTTGGTGGTAGGGATTTCAAACATACGCTTTTCTGACTGTCTCCAGCAGCATTTTGCATGCCTCACGACCTCATTCGATTAATTGTCTCTGTTATCACTTTTCGTTCATTTAAATGGTTCTTGTTATTGCTATTTCATAACTCGAGGTACAATTTAAATATAATTATTTCCCTACCTCTCAGAGTGTAAGCAAAACACATTACATAACCTCCTTTATATCAGCTGATAGCTGCCATTTTTCTGCCAGATTCCACTTATCCTGAAAAGCAAGATCAGAAAACTTGCAAATCTGGCAGGAGGGGAAACTGATAGCTTCTGCCAGAAAATTTCAAATATACGGATTTTGAATTAAAGCTGGCTGCTTTGAGCAGTCAGATTTTTCAAACATACAGAGCTATTTACAATTTGGGCACCTATTTTAATTTAATTTGCTTTTGCAACATTTACTAAAGCCTAAAATCTAAATGAATTTTTTCAAAACTTTTACTTTCATGATTCTAAATTATCGCCAAAAAAATAATGCTTGGAGCTAGGATAACTCAGTGACCCCAGCGACAATTTTAACAAATTGCCAAACTCTTGATCTAAAATTTGTTCACGAATAAATGGCCAGAAATACAGAAAGGTCGATAGATATTCCTGATTGGAAAAATGCTTCCGATATTGAGTTGATCAATCCCGTGTTCTAAAAGCCACAGACTTCTTTCAGCTGTTATGTCCTGGTCAGATCAGTATTCATAAATTGGATTGTTGGATTGCTTCTGGCAATCTGGATAGTCTGGAGAGTCCAAATCGTTCGTGCAGCTCAACGCTGGGAATACAAAAAAAAATACGAAGACTTCGAATTTATGTTGAAGAAGTTCTGGCAAATAGAATACATTTATATGCCAAACATTTCTTGGAAGGCTAAAGAAACTGCACACTGTTAAATGTGAAGAAAATTCATAAAGTAAAATATGCCTAATATATTTAACAGGTTCTTGAAATAATATCTATGTACAGGGCATTTGAAACTCGAATTAAAAAGTGATTTTCCTTCAATTAGTTCATGTTTTACATCGAACTTAGGATTGGTCTTAGGCGGACTGTACTTTCTGCTACCCGTAGCCTATTCGAACTTCTAAAACTGTTCTAATGAGAGCCAAGATATTCATTCGAAGAATTATGGTTGTTAAAGCTTTACTGGCATAAATATATTCCTCAAAATTTGGAATTTAGTTGGCAATTATAGTTGAAGCATTTGGAGATGCTATCTAATTAAGGTCCGCCCACACTGCCAACTTCCCATTGGCCATTCTTTCTTGCTTTTGAAAGTTTAATTGTTGTTAAAAATTTTTGCAAACCTTATCAGGTCTTCATTATGCAATTATGCGTCGAATTAAATTGGTCCGGAATCGATACCATTCTTTGCTATCGAGATATTCGGGAGGAAAAAAGTTCACGAATATGAACGTACGAATGTACGTACACACGAACACACAGTTGTCTTTCTAAAAACGATGGATTCGGACTCTAAGGACCTCGAAACGTGGAGACATGTCGAAATTTTCACGTACAAGTGGGAAGTTAAAAATACAGAAGAATTTGATCTTTATGAATTGAATAAAGCAATTGACGTTGTATAAATCTCGGGTTGCTGGTCACTAAAAAACAATCATTTGCAGAGACATTTATTTTCCAACGTTTCGACTAGAAACGCGGTCTTCATCATGACCATTCTATGACACCTAAATGTAATGCACAGCTATACTCACATATGCAATTGGCATGCTACTTCTTTAAAAACATAAATTGATTATGTTATGAAATTTAAAACGAAACTTCCTAAAAAAGATTTAAATCGCCAAGACAAAATAAATATTTACAACAACTATCCACAGGATAAACAACAATCGCAAGTGTTACGGGCAATGTGTTTAACGCTTCGAGGAGAGAACTAAAGGAGATGGCATTCTATGCTAAAATGTACGAATGAGAGCGTAGCTAAAAAACTTATACTCTCTCTTCTTGTGGGGGGGTCTTCGCTGTCAAAGTTGCAAAGAAATTTATAAACAAGAAGGTGGACAGGAAATTATTTTATGAAATAGTTGCAATAACATGATCAGATTAGTTATTATTTCGGGAAAATTTCTAAATAATATTGCAAGCAGATGGTTGTGTTTATATTGTCAAATTTGTTGGGGGGTCTGACGCAGTGGTGTAGTTACAAAAATTACAAATTCCCGACAACAGTTCGTAGGAAGACTTCAAAAATGACATTTTTTTAACGCCGACCCTGGCATACAGTTCTGAATTTGAGAGTGGTTACGATTTTTTCTTTATATGCCATCTCCTTTAGTTCTCTCCTCGAAGGTTTAACGTGGGCATTTTGCAAAATGACGGGGCATTGTGTAGAATGCCCGTTCGAAAAGACGTTGTGCAAAATGCCCGTAACAAGTTTCGGGCAATCTATAATGAGAGTTAATCATAAGGATAATTTATTGCAGCAAGACAAATACATATGTATTATTTACCGTTAAATGAAGTTTATATTTTTTTCAGAACAAATCGTAAAAGGCAAATGTGAATATCGTTTACATCTTTTTTTTTTAGGTCGTAACAGACAGAGTAGTGCAAGGATAATAAATTAAGATAGAAGAATGTCAACTATAGATTCAACACAATGCCCAACGAACAGTGGGCATTATATAAAATGTCCGGCCCAATTGTGAAATACCTGCCCATTATAATGATTGTCCAAAAAATTTGACATTCTACACAATGCCCGGTCATTTTACAAAATGCCCACGTTAAATACATTGCCGGTAACAACAAGATTTTAAAACAACAAAAATTAACTCGTTAGAACAACGGCTAAAATGAGGGGAAATGCCCAACTGCCTACAGTTATAAAACTGACTAATATTTCCTTGACTTTTGTAATAGTGAACATTAAACATTAATCAGCATCTGTTTTCTTGTTCATGGTATTATTTGGTGTAGTATAAATGTACAGTGGCTGTAGCATTAGTATTTTATTGTATTTGCTTTCATGAAGAAAACCATACGAATAAGAATGGTCTTCGAACAGTAAATGGCACATCACAACGTATGAAAAGAGCGATCCCACTTCGCGGGGAAAAGAGTGGCACTAAGAGATAATCAGGTAGAAAAAACTAATTTGCGTCAGCAGCAGATGTTACCTTAGTTTCACTTGATGCGAAAACGGTTGGTTTTGATTGAGCGAGATGGCAATAAACAGAGAAATAATTCGCCCTCAATCCACGAATGTTGCAAAATTCAAACAAAATTTCTGTATTGTCATAACAAGTCCACAGCGAAAGCAAGAATGTATAATCTATATATTAATTATACAAAGAAAGCTCCCGGTTCCGTATTTCAGCCACGCTTTTTATATGGAGTTTCATCGAGCTTTTCTTGAAATTTTATAATGGCAACACTGATCCGCATCAGTTCAGGGTTGTGTTGACCTTAAATATTTGGCTTTATGTTTGCCAATTTATCTAAATAAGAAGGAAAAGGCAAGAAAATTTCATAATTTGCCTATCTATTAAGAAATATGACGACACTAGTTCTACCTACATATCTAATGAAAGATGAAAAGGGATAAAAGATCCGAGCTAAAAGTTTCAAAGAAATTCCTTATGGCCGCTTTATTCATCTCTCTTCATCAATAATTGACAGAGACAAAGTAGGTAGACAAAAGATCACAATTCGTGGGAAACTCTACCTCTTGAAATGAGGAGAAGATGTTTTCAAACAAAAATTGAGACAACCCAGCAAAATAAAATCGACTCACTTAGCTGGTTAAAATTCTTCTCAGAATATTCCTCAATTTCATTGGGTAAAAATTATAAATTCCCAGAAAAACTATAAAATCTTTCGGATTTCCAGACTGCTATTTTTTTTTCTTCCATTTTAAATCAATGGGCCAGGCCTTTTTCTTGGAATTGCACTAGAAAGAACGATTTTTAGGGCAAATATTTGTTTACATTTTGTACAACCACGTGGTGCACAAACTCAAACTTATATATATATATAATATAATATATATATTATTTATACAAAAAAAGCTCCCGGTTCCGTATTTCAGCCACTTTTTTTATGGAGTTTCATCGAGCTTTTCTTGAAATTTTATAATCGCAACACTGATCCACATCAGTTCGGGGTTGGGTTCCTGGGTAGGTTTGGTGTTAAGTTCAGTGTTTGCCACCGATAAGTATGCAATACATGGATTAATTGGAACTTTTTTCAGTTCATTATTCTGCATGGTAAAATATTTTGCAGCTGTCTTTTTATTGCTTCCTTGCATGGGAGGATTAGGCCTACAGGGGACACCTCTGAAAAAAACGCGCTTTGAAATTTAAGGTGCAAATTGAGGGAGCATATAAAAACGTTATGTCACTCAGATACCTTCAATTTGTGCAATTGCACAGGGGTCTCCTAGTATATATAATTTTACAGGCTTTTATTATATCGAAGTGGATTAAAACCTACACACTTTAGCTGGGCCGTGGAAAGCATGCTTCTTCTGAAAGTAAAAAAACAAATTCATTTCTCCTTTAAGATAAAGTGATTATCCCCCTCTTTCGGATGTATGTAAAATTTATATTAGAATTGTTTTGTTCTTTGTTTTTTTGCCTTCATGTATACAGTCATCTTATTCGTCCCGTGGTAGTCTCTTTCATTTGGAGTTTTTGGCAGAGTCGGCCTTCTTGTTATTAATGTTCGTTGCTAATGTTCCTGGGCTGAGGCACAATTCTCCACAAGCACACGGAACATAAAACAAATGTAAACAAATTCCCCAAATATTGAAATTTGATTTGGGAAGCAAAACATTGGAGAATAACTCTTCCAATACGGCCTTTTTGGTGAAGCAATTTCCTATTGTCTTTTTTGTTTTGAAGGCGATTTTAACTTTATCCTGATGTTGTTTCCTTACACTTTGAAATCGTTCAGCAAAACCTTTTAGGTATATCAGGCTTTTAAATTTTGCTGTCTGACGTTGACTATTTTGGTCTTTTGGTCCTATCAGATTATGTTGGAACAACAACATAGGCCAACCTACCCGAAGCCATTGACTTTTCTATAACTTTGTTACTAAGGAGCTCCCATTTTAAATTAGATCAGTATCTAAGTAGGAGATCGTACCAGATTTTTGTGAAAACTATTCAAGATATTTTTAATTGATTCTGCTCATTCTTTTGGAAAATAGATCATCCACGTATTTTACTATAAATTTTCGTCTATTATATCACCAGGTTTCTCTAAAAGTGGGTTCAACAACTCCTCCATAACTATGTCTGCCATGATGGGTGAGATTGGACTCCTTTTACTTATCTATAAAATCTGTCATGGCATTTAAAATAACTAGCTTCCGTTATACACTTTTTAATTTTTTCCCATTTTCCCTGAATTATCTTTAAACACAAATGGCGTGTTAGTAAATAACAAGACTACGTCGGTTCCGTATTTCAGCCACTTTTTTTATATGGAGTTTCATCGAGCTTTTCTTGAAATTTTATAATGGCAACACTGATCCGCATCAGTTCGGCGTTGTGTTCATTACTTTGGGGTTGCATTCCTGGGTAACTTTGGTGTTAAGTTCGGGGTTTGCCACCGATAAGTATGCAATACATGGGTTTATTGGAACTTTTTTCATTTCATTATTCTGCATGGTAAAATATTTTGAAAGTGTCTTTTTATTGCTTCCTTGCATGGGAGAATAGGCCTACAGGGGACACCTCTGAAAAAAACGCGCTTTGAAATTTAAGGTGCAAATTGAGGGAACATATAAAAACGTTATGTTACTCATATATCTTCAATTTGTGCAATTGCACAGCGGTCTCCTAGTATGATTGAATTCTAAGGATTTTTTAACATTATATGAAGAATTCTTTATTAAATTATTTAAAATACAAGAAAGGTATCTAGGCAAGTTATAAGCAGGAGACTATATGGAAGAAAAAAATAGGTTTTAATGGGCATTCTTCTTTGTGAACTTTTTTAATGCATATAGTCTGGGAGGAAGAGTTGTGAACGGTCTCAAATTAAGTTTTCCTATATCTAATATGATATTGGTTTGTTTCAAATATTTTGTATAGTTTACATTTTGTGATTTTAATGTCCACAATATGCAATGGCTCAGATATTCTCCTGCCATAAGTCTGGTTGGCCGACACGTTGAGTTATTCTGTCAATCTTACAACCTCCAGCAGCTAATAAATTGCCCTACACGCGTCCCTGATATGTCGGGACACCATGTTAATCTCCCGGATTTGTTTTTGTTCACTCATCCCGAAAAGTACTCAGTAAATATCTTCCACCAAGAGATTAGTTTGGCACTTTAACCAAGTTTATTAGTCCGGGCTAAACAAATTGTTCAAGGAAACTAAATGGACTGAGTATTTTGCCTCAAAAGATGTTGAGTACTGCTGTGAGTCATTAACAAATATCATCTGACTCGCGGTATACTGCTATGCGTTTCTTAAGGCGCATGTAAGCACCGGATAGCATTGGAGAAAGGGCACGTCAGGAAATGTGTCACACCTGAAGATTGGGGCGCAATGTAGTTAAGAGTGCACGAACTCGATGTTTCGATTGAAAAATCGCCACCTCCCACTATCACTTTTTATTTCAATTTTAATATTTCACAATTCGACTTACAAACTAGGACAAACTAGGCAGCGCACTCAGCTACCCTTCAACAAAAGTTGCAAAGCATAATCTTTCCACATGTAACACCAACAACTCGTAATAACAAAAAAAATGAATTGGAAATGGAATACTTAACTTTAAGTTTGCTACTCTACTCCATGTTCTACACGCTACCCTTTTATCTGCTCCCCTACTCCTCGATCCCTTGAGGGTTCTGTCCACCGTGCACTCCTCTTTGTTGGGGTCTTGTCTGGAAAAGGTACGCCTCTTTAATTTTCACCTCGCAGCTAACTGCTTCGCCTACCGAGGATACTGATTTTATCAAGAACAGCCCTCTATTTGATGAAATTACGGGAAAATCTTCGTGATGCTCGATCAAATCTGCCATCTTTCGGTAATCGGTTCAAATCGGTTAAATTTTGTTACGAATAGTTTTGAATGTTTCCTTTCAAAAGGTTCTGTATCTGCTGGGTTTTCCTCTAGTATATTCGAGAACTTCCTTAAAATTCGTTTTATGTGAATATTTTGCATAAATATATTGTGTTTGACAGCCGGTTTTACTTAATTTTGTATTACGAAAGCATTACCGGTTCCGTTTTTGATGCCAGCATATTCCTCGGGTTACGGATAGTGCGAAAGTTTTCAAGAATGATTCGTTTGTTGAAGTTAGGTGAAGTTTAATTCTCGCCGGATTCTGTTCGTTTTAAGGACGCCCGGACAGGTAGGTCGTTACGTTTTGTTTAAATCGTCCTTGAGAATAACTTAATATCCTTTCCAGTCCAGTAAAGCTATTTATAAAAAAATTACTGGCAGAGGGAAAGTCGTGCGTGTTCCTGATAACCTCACAGCTCACAACCATCTTAACAGGTAAAATTAAATGTTTCACTTTTGTTTTCTTAATTACTATCTAACCCTGCTCTAACCTAATATAATAGGTATCTACCGACTATCATACCAATCTAAATACCTTACATTTCAGAGTCTTGATGAAAGAGAGTAATTATTGCCGCAGTAAGTCCATGAGCATTATCCTTTTCTTAAAGTTCCTCGCCCATGGCTTGGGTTAGATGTGTTCTTTCTTCAACCAGGAAATCATAATACTCCATACGTTTCTTTGGTCACAACACCGCCCAGTGGGAAGAGAGAAAAAGGTGTGGCTAAATGCCTCTAAAAGCCGTTCCTAGGTAGTCGCTTTTTTTAACTAGATTATCCAGGTTCTCGGTATTAAAACAACTTCTTTTGGGAGCTCGGAACTACGTCTGATACGCCACGCCCAGGTAATCGCTGTATCCATATTCACATCCAGATTCCCTGAAAAAAATGTCTCTTGCAGCATTAACTCAATAGGGAGGAAAGAATAGTACAAGGTCGACACACGACGAATAATCTTAAATTAACTCTAACCACTTCCCTTTACTGTTTGCTTTCTTACAGGTGATATCATCAAGGAGAGAGGAAGGGGAACTACACTGTGATTCACGGATAACCGGGGTATACCCAAGCCAGTGAATAATTCTCCCCTTTTTTTTAACTAAAGGCTATTTAATCCTCATCTGCTTGAGAGTGAAAGATTTTTAGGTCCTTAGCGTGCCAATTTCTAGCAGCTTTACCCGAATCGTCCCTCAACTGGTTAGTCCATGGAGAAATCACCTTAACTACAGTGAAGGGGCCAATTCAGCGCTAAAATATTTAGAAGCATCAGAGAGGACATAGTTTTTCCTCAAGACCCTATCATTCACGCAGTATTTTTCATCTCTCCTTCCGAGATAATATGAAGTTGTCACCAGTTTTGAAGCTCTCTCTAACCGCTTAATTACATCACTTGCTCCATTGCCTATGATCAAGCTTGGGCATCATAGTTTATGTTCTCTATGGTGCACTTGCATTTACTCCCGTGCATATCTTTCCCGAAATTTACATATTACGGAGTGAGCACTAACACTTCGTGCATTGATGCACGAATTGCACACGCTACTTTCGCTAGATACGAATCCCACCTTCTGTGGTTATCCGCCACAATGCAAGGAGCATGCCCTCAATTACTTGATTGGTGCGCTCGGCCTGGTTAGCTTGCGGGTGGTAAAACACTGTATACCTTTGGCGTGAATCGTAGTCTGAACAAAGTTTCTTAAATCGTTTGCTCCTAAACGAAGCCCCGAAGAAGGACAGGTCTGGAAATGAATCACACGTGGAGATTGGGGCCCAACGTGGGGCCATAAAGGAGCATAACAGCTGGTTTTGAATCAAAACATTTCGTCTGGTTGAGATAAATGTCACGACACAAAATTGCAGCGATATTTGTTCGATAGAAGTAACAGAATATATCGTGACACCATCGGAAGAGTGTAACTATGCAGCGTTCCTGTTAAATCCCACACTGCAATAACTTCGGCACATTTCCCATTGGGGGAGCTAGTAAACACAAGTGCACTCTCGATTCTTTTATGTGCGTTCACGTTAATAAGTATTTTTTAAGGAAAAATAAAAAGAAAAAAAAGTCGAAATCTTATTACTCCTAATAAATTAAGTCAGTCAAATGTAACTTCACCTCGGCTTCTATACCACTCCTCATACATAATGGAAATGTATATACGGACTCATTGGAAAAGGCAAATGTGTTAGCTGCTAATTTCGCTGCAAATTCGCTTCTCCCAGCCTCTACATATATCCCACCAGTTCCCTCCGCGTATAATACCAATCAAAGGCCGCTTCATCCACCTCATTGTGGAAACTTTCCCATGCTTAACCAACTCCCTAAAAGCGAGAGGCATGCAATACCTCTAACTAGAGGTCAATAGCTTGAGTTTCACATATTGAAGGCCTTTGACAGAGTCTGACACTGCCTCTTTAGCCAAACTACTAGCATTTGGTCTTAACGCTTCTCTTCTAATTTGAATTCGCAGTTTCCTTTGTCGAGCTGTCTGATTTCTCTCAAAAAAATTCTTCGTCAATGCAGTAAGAATTTCCAACTCTCCTAACTTCCATTCCATTCCCTCCGCCCTCATTTTCCTTTTGCGCCAAGATTGTGCTGTATAGCATCAAAAGGCATCGCCTAAGCTTTGGCTTCACCGTAAAAACATTCATTATATTTGTTTTCTAATACTCCTATATTTCTAGGGCCCATCCGTATGGGTCTGTATGTGCTGTTGCCTGATAAAAGATCATTTATTTTGTTAGCATAATTCCTTCTCTACATAATCACCGTAGACCCACTTTTGTCAGAAGTTGTTATTACGATATCTTTTCCATGTTCAGCCAGAAATTTCATTGTACACCTAATTCTCTTTTTACACGATAGATACGTTCCCAAAAAATCCTGCAAAAAAAAGTCCGTGTGAAAAGAGAATTCGGTGTACGTCTTGACCCTACGCATAATTCGAGGAATCCCACTCATGTACATACGCATATAATCGACATAATCTAACTGAATTGTGAAAAATTTAACGCGAAATTACAATAAATATTTGTGAGGAGTGAAAATGAAACGAATTCATCAGAAAAATTCTCGGAAAAGTTCATGGAATATTGAAAATCGTGTTAAAACAAAGCAATTCGTGTAAAAAGAGATTTTTTCGTTTTAACTCGTGTTAAATCAAATTCGTGTAAAAAAATTCGTGCAAAAAGAAAATTCGGGTATCACCCAATATTTTCAGAATAAATTTGTCATAGCTATTGCTGCATGACTTATCCATGTAATCAGATATTAATTCACATAGTCGTGCTTTATTCAAACCCCTATTAATGTTATCGTTAATAATTTCGAAACGGTCCTCAGCATCCGCAATAATTTGGTGCAATGCGATTGAAAGGATGTGAGCATTTCTTTTCCAACTTAAGCATAATCTGTACATCTTCTCAAAAATCGATAGTTGTTCTATTACTCAATCACAAATCATTCTTTTTTAGTGCTAACATTCGTATTATGTATATCTTATTTTAAATTTTAACATTTTTTATTATGAACTTCACACATTTGGAAGATAACACCAAAAATATCATCCGACAGAATACGTTTTTCTTTAAAAATAATGTTAAGTAGTTTACGTTGGAAGTGTTCAGGAACCTCGAACAGCTTTATTGAGTTATTTGTACTGTTAGCAATGAACTTTGACATAAGGCCATAACTGCGACACTTTAATACAAATATTAGAGACTGTTGGGTATTGCCA
Source organism: Dasypogon diadema (assembly GCA_006980735.1). Taxonomy (NCBI): domain Eukaryota; kingdom Metazoa; phylum Arthropoda; class Insecta; order Diptera; family Asilidae; genus Dasypogon; species Dasypogon diadema. The sequence goes on from QYTT01070803.1 coordinate 16,437, forward strand.
AGTAGATTCACAAAGAAAACCAAATCACAATAAAAAAAATGTTTAGTGAGCATAGCTTCCCGAACGCTCTAATTGCCAACCTAAACTCATAAATCCAAACAACACCACGATAAATTTAAAATCGCTTTCAAAACAAAAAAGACAATAGGAAATTGCTTCACAAATTTAAAATACTGCATTTGAAAAGAGTTATCATGCAATGTTTTGTATAAAATCCCTTGTATAGATAACAGTAACGAAACTGTGAACTTAGTTATGTTGGAACAACTAGCCAATTTCTAAAAAAACATTATTTCAAACCACACATCCATTCCGAAAAATAGTTGCACCTATAAAACCGCTCTGGCTATACATTACCTACAATCTAAACACCATCCGAATTTTGATGACACAAAAATTTTGCACCACGAAAGAAAATACAGTAAAACATTAGTCTAGAACGATTGTGCATTAATGCCTAATCTCCAATGCACGTACCAACCACGAAGCAATCACTAACCATTTAGCTGAATTCGCTGACAAAACACGTTTGGATACGTTTTATCAATGTAGATGTGAACTACTAAAATGCAAGTGAAGTGATATTCTATTCCTATATTGTGTTATAGACGATGGTAATAATTTATTGTAGCAAAGTGAATTTCTAATGTAAATATAATGATAATAAAAGTATATTTTATAGTTGTAGTTAATATTCTGTTTGTTCCAAAGAGACGAATATGCTTTAACATATTCCACTAGTTGTTCTTGCAAAGATTCTGAAAGTGCAAATATGTAACAATATATGCCAAATATTTCTCAAAATGTTACTGTTTACTTACCGCTCCAAATAAAGGCCATCTCGATAATTCAATTTAACCTCACTTTATTTGGAATATTTACAATTTTTCATGTTCTAAATGCGTATCCGTTATCAGAACCAGTACTAAAATCCGCTGAATTTGTTGAGACAGTTCAAATGGTTTAACTCACACTAAGAAAAGTTAACCCATGCCAACCAAAACACGAGCGAGACGGTTGATCAAATTTGCAATGAAAAGGAAAGGGCTCGAAAGATTTTGGTTGGTTGGTTGGTGGTTGGTTCGTAGTTGGTACGTGCATTAGAGATTAGGCATTATACTACATCAAAGAAATATTAATTAGTTCAGTTAGTTTTATACATAGAACTAAGGAACGGCTGTAAAATCTGGAAATGTGAAGCACTTGTTTAACGCAAAGAAATTTTTCCACTACAAAGGGAACGAGGTGCAGACACATTTCTTAATCTAAAAAACTTGAAACCATATTTAGCTATTCTGGGGAATCTGAAAAATTATATATGTACTACTTTATTTGTGAACTTTCACAACATTTAATTGGATATGTCTTAACATTAAAAATTTCAAGTTTCCTCTTTAATAACTGCTGACCTGGTTATGGAGTATCGTAGCTGATTCCTAACTTCAAACTGGAATAACACTCAATCACTACCACCTAGATACCTAACTAGCGATACCTATTTAAGTAATTTTGCTGTAGTGACCCAGTTGACATTTGTGGGGTACCGCCCTCACCCCCACTATTTGCAAAAATGCTTCTCTTTCACGTACTAATCTACACGTTTATGTCCGATCCTTAGTTATTATTTCCATGGTTTTATAATCGTAGTACAGTTGGGCAATGCCCCTCATTTTCAGCCGCTATATCAATTTTTGTTATTTCAAAATCTCTTGATAGTTCTTATAAATATTTATTTTGTCTTGGCGGTTTAAATGTTTTTAAAAACGCTCATTTTTAATATTCATAGCATAATCAATTCATTGATTTTTAAAGAAAAAACTCTTATTTCCTATAGTAGCATATAAATTACATATGTGAGTATAGCTGAGACTTATACCACGTGATCTCCTAGATTTTTTTAAAGGTATTTCAAAGCTCAGAGGCGACCCCATGATACACACAGCACAGCTTAGGCGGAAGTAAACTAGGGAAGAGAAGGGAAGGTTGGGAAATTTTAACCTAACAAGTGTTGCAAGTTAGTCACAATTTTTGGTATGAAATTTTTACTGTGCTAGGGTGTTGTTTCGCAAGTACAATTCTTGTCAATAGATTTACTCCAAACATTGGTGTCCAGATAAAGCGTCGTGTCCTATTCAGGATTTGAATCCACGCCAACAGGGGAGAAAATCTGCATATGTACGCCCCAGTTTCAAGTCAAAGTTTGCAGCGTACCGTCACATCATTACAATGTCTACAGTTGTGTGCCACTAAATTCTTGGCCGAATTGTTACAGAAAGCAACTACCACAATATTGTAGCCTTATCATCGTATTTTTTATGGACAGATTCCGAAATCGTCCTAGATTAGTTGACTACACATCCAGCATCGAAAAACGTTTATAGCTAATAGACTTTTCAGAATTCAAAAGCTTACGTCTAGAACGACTTGATGTCATTTTCCTTCTAGCTTAAATGCGGCAGATATATTTTCTCATACTTCAACAGTCACAACAGCCAGAAACTAAGTAACAGACAAAGCAGATGTACCAGAAAGAAATTCATCTAAACTGCAGTTCATCTAAACTGATAAGAAACTGCCTGTCTGTGGCACAAAAACTGTCGTCCATGGACTTCAGGCTGGATGTCAAACAAGTTTGATATTTTCCACAGTACATGAAAAATATTGAGGAGATATTTTTATATTTCGTTCGTATTGTGTAATTTTCTAAATTAGATTATTGCGAATGGATAAAAAGGAAGAGTTTGTAGCAAAATTTATAAACATTTACGATCGTCATAATGCTTTATGGCAAATAAAACCGAAATGTTTCTCGGAAAGAGTACATCAAGAGAAGAGATACAAAGAGCTCCTAGCATTCTACAAATAATAATTGCCATTCTGCTGAGAAAAAAAACTGATCGATCCGACGATTTCAGTCCTAGTGTGTGGCAAAACTAGAGGCAATCTGCCAGACATGACCTGACAGTCCATAGCCTGAGGACCTGGACTGTCAGATGGCCTGAATAATGTGTGGCCGAAGTCAGGCAAAGTCGTCAGTCCAGATCTGACAGGCCACGGCCTGCACACGGACTTTAAGTGGATGGGCACCATTAGAAGGCTATGAGAAGTTGAGGCGGTAATTGCAAGTCGAACAGATTGTCACCCTGAAATGATGGGTAATTTGGTAATGAGGTGCTTAGATTTATGAAATGAAGCCCATCGTTTAATATAAAGATTTCTCTTTATCTTAATGTGTTGAGAAGAAAGATTTCACAAGTTCCACCTTGTGGAAAACTTCATCCTTAAGACTCAACACCTGTTCAGGAACTTTTACCACAATATCATCGGACGTAGCGGAAACCTAAGTTGATATTCCGTTCGCGCAATCAAATCGTTGCTGTTATATAATCCAAACACGCCATGAATTTCAACATATTCGTCGTCAGTGAGCTGAATAACGTTTTTAAACACCTTCTTTATCTGAAAAACACTTTAAGACACTTTAATGTCATAAATCTCGGTAAAAGTGGTAAACAACCCACAGGTTCGTCCTTTTATACTTTCTTTCTTGTATTCAATCAGAAGAAGATCAATTCGAGCAGTTCTTGTTTATTAAAAGTCATGCGTTTGCCATCTCTTAATACGAAAATTATAAAGAAATTTCGAAATGCAAGAGTGTTTGTCTTTTATTAGTTATTATGTGGCGCAGGTGTTAAAAAAATCACTTTAAAAAACAAAATAGTTAGGTACTTCTTTATCCCATGTATCTGGAAAAGACTAGCAGCTAGGTACCAACTTTGTATGGAGGATTTGTAGGCAATATAATATAGAGTTCATTTATGTAAAAAATAATAGGGAAAGTTTTCGAGGAAAATGCATTTTTTGCTAAAATTTATTGAAAAAAGTGTTTCTTTCGACGGAATGTTTGTATGAAAGCTTCTCAGTTGAATTGTATTCAACAACTATACTAATTATTTGCAAGAATTGCTGATTTACACGTAATTTTATACAACACTGCATATGTGTTTACAAACAAGCTTAATAAAAATAGTCTCAACTATTTCGACAGGACCAGCAGATGAAAGTTATTCACATTCTACGGGAGACGAATGCACGGGTAATTTCGAACAATACTGCCTCAATGGTGGAACTTGCCAGTACTTCAGGGAAATCAGCGTACCTTCATGCGAGTAAGTAGTAAAATGTTTTGTAAGAAAGTAACAAATTTATTAGACAAAATTAGCATTAAAAAAATCCTTAACTCTAAACTTTTACTAGACAAATAAAAATTTAATAACAACAACTAATTAAATTGTGTTGCATTGACTGACATAAAGGCTAGATGAATTTTCATATAAAATTCTAGACTATAATTTCATTCATGTACTGTTTTTCTTTCCTTCATAATATTTTGTAAAACTCTGCAAAATTTTCTTCCCAGTGCAATTTTACTTAATTTTAAATATTTTGCATTTCTATAACATAAAAAAAATTTCTTTCTTCAAAAAGTATTGGAGCATATCGGTTTGCTTTCGTAAAATATAGGGAAATATAATCTGCATTAAAGTAAGTCTCAGCAAGAATAATAAATTATTGGCGACAATTCAAGTAACTCAAAGGACCTTTGAAACATACCCACGGTAAAGGTAAACATATGGGCTATCCGATCAGACGTTTGACATATGCTACAAATGAGCCGTTTCAAATAATTTTGTGTTAATTGAACCCTGTTGAGAGGACTTTTTAAATTACTTTACCAAATAAGAGCCATGAGGGAAGCACTCTTACATTCTGTAATGGGACAAAAAATGCAACGCATGTAGGCACATCTGATGATGGGTTGAATAGTTTGCTCTACCGTAATTTCAGAGCTCTTCAAGTTATTTTTCTTTTGACTGTCTCGTCTCAATATTATGAAGTCGGCAACAGACGGCTTGTAATTGTCCGGAACGATAACTGGTGCTTCTGTTCAAGCATTTTAAAAAGGTAAATATCCCTAAATAGCATAAATTTTATGAATGAGCCATTGTAAATCTGTTAATTATGCCTAACCCCAATAATAATCGCGTATTTTGTAAATTCCTTGTCCTAAAAGCACTTAACAATATCAGTAACGTAAAATATATTTTTATTTTATTTTATTAGTGCATTCTCTTTTCATTATTACATGAAAAGCAAATTGGATCGATCGATAGATAATAAGATTCAAAACTCCAGTTCCTTGTTAAGTTAGGCTATAATATATATATATTCATGCCAATATTGGTCCTATGTTTTGTGGGTGCCCTGATCTGCGCCACCACGGAGGAAAACTCTTTCTCCTTTTCCTCACAGAAATAATTACATATCAATTTTTCATGTAAGCGTACCACTTTCATTATTAAAATAGAGAAATACAAATTTAAAACACCAAATTCACTTGTAAGTAGTAAGTGGTACCATTTATTTAAATGCCAATAGAAATTAGTGGCTTATTTCAATAGTGATGAATCATCATATAATACACTGGTAAGTAATTAACTCTATGAATTGTTTAGCTTAACACTTAAATAGCACTTAGTGACCTATCGCAATAGACTTGAATATTCAGTTAACGCAGTAATTATTAGGTTGGCAAGGCAGTTTTGTCAAGTTTTATTTATTTAGTCTTAGAAAGAAGATTTATTAATGATATATTGGCCATCTATTAACTAGGTCATTTGTGCCGGATGTAAAGAAAACCATATCCTTTGAAGCTAAGAAGTCAGGTAACAATCCAGATTAGGTGAGTAAGGAGGGTGGGATACAACTTTATACCCAAGTATTTGTAGCTTCTGTTTCGTCCTTAAAGCCAATTTTTGCTAGTGCAAATTGGCTTCCGCAAGAGTAGGTGGCAGACTTACTGGCATTACCATGCCTTTTCCGGACTACATTGCTAGACACACTCCACTTCTCGTCATCAGTAATCATACGATTCAACAAGGGTTCATATTGTTGCCGAGCAAGCAATAAGGAAGCAACCGGAATTCGACCTGCGATTTTTCTTCTCTTAATTTATGGGAGATCCATCGACACCACTTACAGACAAAACGTTGATAACCTCTCTCCGATCTTCCTAGTGGTTAATAATGGTTTGTTAGCCGTTAATGTCCCTAAGGCATCGTCATCAAGCTTCTTAGGTCTTCCGGAACAATAGTCACCTTCAAGGCTCATGACACTTGACCTGAATTTTGGAAATGGATGCACTTTAACTTTAGGTGGTCCAAAAATGAGCTTCCGTAGCATTATGCCCAAGTTGAAACTCATAAAACATAGAGTTCCGGAAATGAATTTTATCTTCATTCATAATAAATATTTATTTCTCAAAATTCGGACATCAAAAAACAATTTTAATTGACAGGTTTAAAGCCAATAGTATTAGCTTTCGATGGTTATCAAAATTATTCGCTTCATGCAACGAACAAGGAATGAATAAGGGTGTCAAGTGGAGTAATCGAAAAACGACAGGACTTTCTTGCCAACTTAATAGTTCTATTAATTATTTAGCTTAACATATAAATAGTACTTAGTGATTTATAGCAATAGTTCTGAATCTACATGTAATACACTGGTATGTAAATAGTTCTATTAATTATTTAGCTTAGCATTCAAATAATACTTAGTGGCTTATTGCAGTAGTTTTGAATGTACATTTAATACAATGATAAGTAATTAGCCCTATATCGCGTGAAGCGATCTAAGTCAAAGTTACTTTCCCACTTAACTGCAGAAAATCGTGTTATCGACAAGGCTATGCAATAACTGTTTCTATTTGCTTGATTAGAATTATATTGAATAAATTGAAAATGGGTTACAATTATCTTAATTTCGATTTCAAATTCAATAATAACTACTGCTTCTCACGTATAACCAACTTTTCCCGAGCCACTTCTGCGTAGGTAGTGGATTGTCGGCAACCAGTACCAGACTTTTGACTTTGATACCTGGAGATGAAACCTTCCATTTGTATCGTGTTATTAAATAAAGTGCGCTGAATGTAGACCTGAGATCATGGTCGCCAAAATGTTGTGCAACGTGCACAAATATTGCCAACGATAAAATGGTGAAAGTTTATGTTTGTAGTATCCGGTTCAAATATTATTGTCAGAGGACGTCTGACAAAAAACTGACCAGAAGTCAATGGTTGTTCGTAGTTAGGATCAGCAGACATAGATGAGATAGAACAAGAATTTTGGATAGCTTCCGCCTTAGTTTTTTGTAACTCACATTTCGACATATATTCTCATCGGGGGTACGTAAAGTATTATTCTCATTTCTTCATACCATTTTGCTCTTAGTCTATGTTGCAACATATTGTATCTCGTTTTAAATTCATTCATATCTATACAAATAAATATTTCATCATCTTTTGCCATAGCTAATTCATAAATGTTTTTGCTGTTCATAATGAGTGACAACTCCTGCAGGATAAAACTTAAATCTAATCGTACGTTATTATTTCTCTATAACTGACCAATATTTTATGTACTACACGGTAAAAGTGGTTTGCCAATTCGACACTTAATTTCGACTCAAATTTCACATTAGTAGGAAAGATTCCATACCTGGGATGCATGTTCAAGAAGAGGCCGGACGAACGAATTATATAATGGTTAGCGAAACCCCACGATCAGATAACTCCTTAGACCAACGCCGGCCGGATAAAACTCAACATGGAATTAGTCCTAGGGACAACAAAATTAATGTGGGAAACAAAGTTAAGCTTGGCATCAAGCTTTATGCCGAGTTCAATAACCGACTGCACGCGAGGAATATTGTCAGTAGTGAATGTGTAGTCATAAGTGATAGCGTCGCGCCTCGTAAAGAACGACATCATTTTACACACACAAGTCGTTGTGTCCACACCAAGAGTAAAAGATGTTTAAGATGTCATTGATATGGGTGAAGATTTTCATGTCGTCTCCAAAAATTAGAATTTTGGACCGCCTCAAAAAAGGCACAATATCATCTATAGAAAGAACAAAAGTAAGAGGGCTAAGGGTGGTCTCTATGACCCTCGAACAAGAACCACGAAAAAGTACTTGATAGGTCTTTCCGACAGATACGAGCGAATCCAGTCCAAGAGTACGGCCAGGAACCCCAACCTATATAACTTGAGCATAATGACCGAATGTAACAATTTATCAAAGGCTTTACTGAAATCTGTATTGATACAGTTGGTCTGTAGATTACCTACCACCTCTATTATGAATAGCTATGATGAAGGAGTTCCTGCATAATTTTGAAAAACATCCGATATTAAGCGACTTACGAAAAAGAATGCGCAGAGGAACAACAAGAGCGTCGGAGCAAGATTTAACCACCGCCGTTCATTGATATGAGCGGAAACGATCTCATCAGAAATAAAGGGAGAGGTGTCCGCCACACCTGGATTAGTTTCAATGTGTCAACATCCGGTACGAAGTCAGAAGGACGAAACGCGTCTTCGAAGAATGTGTCAAACATACTACAGTAGGATAATTGTCAACTTTTCTTTCAATGTTGACAAGTTTATAAAAAGTGTTTGGATCATCAATAAGTTTATCCTTAAATATTCCATCGCCCATTTACCTTTAGTGCACTCTGTATATTATGCAATCTATGAAATTTTTAGACAGATTGTTATTATGTAGCATTATGGTGACCTGAAAAGAAGGAAAATTTAGATATAGAATGGGTGTGATATGTGATACTTACCTCGCTATGTGTTGTCCCCTATATGTCGCCTTAATTTAAACTCGATTCTGCAAGGAAATTTTTGATTTATTTTCCAGATATAAATATTAGTAAAAGTTTACCTATAAGCGATTGTCCTATGGGATTGTGGCGTATTCCTTTTTGGTCCACCCTTCTGTCATCTCAGATGCAACACTATAAAACTTGCTCGAACACACTTGAACTGGAAATTTTAGCGGCTAAATAGTCTTACCCCCATATAAAGTGCAGCATGACAAAACTTACCTGAATGTGGAGCATAACAAAACTTACCTGAATGTGGAGATTTACGCGAATAAATCCTTCTATCACTAGATCGCGGAAACAATACGAAACAAATAAAAAAAACTTATTTTCGCTTTGCCAATTGCTAAGATTACCGATGATACGAGAGCCTGGAAGTTAGATTAAGATTAGTTAAGTCAAAACTAGAGTAAGATAGGTAGGGTATATTTTTAGTTAGAACATATAGAGGAATACATAGGAATTTGTGAAGCAAGAAGAAATAGGTATATAGGAAACATGAATTTTGTATTAGGAGAATATTAGAATTAGGCAAAATACTGGTGTAGGAATTGCATAGGAGACTATAATTAGTTAAGGGTCAAATTAGTAAGAATTGGTATTAGTAGCATAAGCAACAGGAATTAAGGTTAAAAAAAAAATCATTGGTTTACCTGTAGATCGATGGGAAACGGCCAAAAGTAGAGCACGGTTATGACGAATAGGGTCACCTGAAAGCGGAAGAAAAGTACTTGTAAGAATTGCGTCATAGAAAGGATTGAGAATATAATGAAACTTACCCGGTCTGGCCCCTTTTCCTGGCTTAAAACACAAACAAAAGCACAAGAATTTACTCATAGAACTTCATTTGCTGCAAAAAGATCTAGATTGTTTCGAGCCACCCGTAACCCGAAGCACGACCTGAAGGCAATTTGAGCCTAAAAATCACTTAAATTTATAAATTTGCAAAAATGTGCTTGCAATGTCAAAATTTAAATTTTCGAAAATATCTCACGTAAATGAATTTTCCCAGGAAAACGAAATACATCAACAAGTTCCTGGGACCGCAGAGAATAAGAAAATTATAAAAATAAATTTTCCAAAAAAATTACCGGTTCAACCGATTCGGAAACTTGGCAGAATAGGGGCCGGAAGTCCCAATAGTGGCACCTTTTCTATAAAGCTTCGGTACGTGAAGCGGGATGTGCTCAGTTGTTAGAGAAAAGTTGAAGGTGCGAAGTGTCAAGGTATTACAAGAGAAAAGTGTGCGAAAGAAAAATAAACAGAATAAAAGTGAGGGAGCAGAAAGGAAAGTGAAGGAGCAGAAAGAAAAGTGAAGGAGCAGAAAGAAAAGTGAAGGAGCAGAAGGAAAATAGCTGATCGCTGAGAAAATTAGGAGGATCACACCAGGAGCAGAAAGTCCAGGAAAGGAGTCAGGCCGTGGAGTAAGAACACGGGATTTTGAAAGTTAAGTATCTTTCCTTCCTTCCCTTTTTTGCTTATTTGTCTTTTCTCCTTTTTTTACATTGAAATTGCGAGGGTGAATAGACAGGTGAATAGGCATTCCGAAAGTAATAGTGCCCTACCTTGCCGGCTAATTCGAGTTTTTGTTTTATAAACAGACAAGAATTATTAAAGTGAGTGAAGTGGATTTTTTGTGGTTTTCTATTTTTTTTATCTTGCCCAGGTGATTTTTAATTGTGGTGGCTAGGAGTTCGTGGACTCTAAAACCACGTGGCGCCCACAGGTGTAAAAGGCCGACGGTAAACCTGCCCCCTTCTCCAATGCTGGCCGGGGAAAATACGCGCACAGGTGAAGAAGGTGCGTGTAACAAGATATCCGCCATATTGCATTCATTATATTGAATTACTATAAAACAGAACCTCAAGTTCGTAATCATCAATACCAAAACTCATAAGCTCCTCATTTTACAAATATGCCATTAAGATATTAAGCAATTTTTTCCGTCATATAAATAAATTGCTGTAAATCATAACTATTATATA
>QYTT01070805.1:0-10945 GCA_006980735.1 Dasypogon diadema
ATTATACTATCCAATTCAATAGACATTTCTTGAATCAAAGCCCCTTACGAAATATTTCTCTTTTAAATTTAATACAGAATCAATTTACTCCTATGTCGAAAGTATAGGGCGTATAACATGTTTATAAATGAATAACTTGCAGTATCTTAGCGTTTTCCTAGAGAGATCTTGGACGAGTAAAATACAAAAAACTGGACGGCCACTTTTAGCCATGGATTCAGGAAAATTATCGAAACAATAGACCATTGACTGAGGGTAATCATGTGGTCGTAAGTAGTCTGGTTACCTGATAAGATGCTTTAAATATACTAAATAAATAATCATTTCTACTTATAAATAATCTCCTGCTAATCTCAAACAATACTATGTATATCTAAGTACATAATATACTTGTGTAAATTTTCCAATTCGAGTACAACCTGAACAACTTTTCAGTCCATTTATCAGGAGAAACCCATGATCCTTGATTGAGTTTGTATGATAAATGGAGACGTTTTAAACACAAATTACACTATAATTCTATAATCTGCTGACAAAAAGGGATAACTAGGTTTTATACGATTTGGAATTGATAACAAATTTCGATTGTTTTATGCTCTCCACACAATTAGTCGTTATCCCTTTTGCCCTAAAACTGCTGGATTATTTCTATACTGCATGGATTCGAAATATGTTCGTAAACGTCTAACACAAATAATACAATTAAAAGTTTTGAGTCTGCAATCCTCATAATTCGTCTAAGTAAGCCAACTTCAACGTCGTCTGCAATATTCTAAACTCAATAGGGAAGTCAAATTGTATCAAGGTTATACGTGTAAAAATACTGACTCCTCCCGAGAACATCAGGTTGGAATTGCGGTTTCGATATCTTTCAATTTCAGCATAATATCGTTAAAAATCTCGGTAGCTGCATTTTCCACTGAAGCACAGACTCTCAGGGTAAGTTTACGGATTGGGAGATCGGGTGGCTTGAAAATGTTTGGAAATTCCACCTGATAGTGGACAACGTGCTTTTCATGAAGTCTGCCAATTTGTATAGCATTTCTGAACCTTCAAACGACTTCATGTCATTAATAGCGGTAGCCTGGTCAAGTACCAGGATCGTACAACCATTCCTGGATGTCGGCACTGTCAAGATAAATCCTTGCAATCAAGTAAGGCCTCAACGGCTGTTGCGACTGATCATAGTTCTGCCGGATGGAAAGATCCAATTCAGAATAGTCACCATCACCTATTTTAACACGTTTCCTGCCAGACTTTAATTACTGAGAGTAACTCTCCCATATACATTCAAATTACTTATGTTTTTATGTAAGAGAAACGTGTAGCAGGGAACGTGTTAAGTATATTTAGAAATTGGCTAGCGCAAACGTCAGCCCTCAGACGGATTCTCGTATCACAAATAAGACCTCTTAAACAATGTTTTAACTTTCTCCTGCTCGTGCTGCTCTTTACGCATATATTGTATAAATATTATATTTATATTATATATATGTAAAAAATATATCTAGGTACTTCATCCTCTTAAGGGCGTAATTTTTAAAAACTTTATGTGGGTGTCTTTATGTGTGTTTCGTAAGATAATAGTATGAACCGAATTATTTAATCTGCAAAACTATTCTTATGCCTAGAGATTTTATAAATTCTTTTTTTAGTGGGGGTGCCTGCATTATAAAATGAGCTTCATTTTTTTTAGGGAGGTAGGGCGTTAATATGTCTGTCAGTAAGCTTTGCCCAATCAAATGCACAAATTGACGGCGCTGTTATTACACAAGCAACGGCCGCGCCGCCGTTTGTTCGCTTTGTTTGTGTCGCACTCGCATTACTCCGCGCTGCCAAACCATGGCATTCGAATTTGAAGGTATGTAGCCGGGAAAGTATTATGCATTCAATAGCAGTAACGTGCGTAAAAATATTTCGCGGGCGGTAGAGTCTATGTTGGCAGTTTATCAATGAAAATATTTACAGAAAGATGTTTCTTGGCTTCTACCCAACGAAATGAGAAGTACAGGTTACTTCCCGATACCTTGACTTTAGTACAGTAAACTTTCGTTAAGAAAGTACCAGCTGTTTTGTGGCAATTTTTTTTTAAACACAGGTAGACAGACAAGGACAGATATGTTAGAATTTTAACAAAGTAACAAATAAAAAGCCAGGAATGTTTGATTGGTGACTCTTAAGTAGAAATGTTGAATATGGCTAAGATATGATCCAGGAAACAAGTCAAAGTTCGGAGGAAGGAAACAAGTCATGTATAGCGAAAAAGAATTGTCGCCTGAATAAAAAAGTTTCGAATAAAATTATCTCTAAATAGGGTGTGCCGGCTTAAGATCCTAATCCTTTAAAAGGCGATTCTTTAGCTCATTCTAAGAAATAATTTATATTAAGTGGGGGGAAGGGAATATTTATAACTTCTTCCATCTCTTGCTAGAATAGATTTTAGTTACTTAATACTCGTGGGTAAGTGTAAGTGTAAGTGTATATGTGCCCATGCGAAAAGCAAGCAGTCTCTAAACGAATACTTGCAACTTTAGATTTTCTCCTTAGGACTTGGTTAGTAGTCGTTCCGAGTTCTAATTTTAAGGGCAATTGTAAGCGTTTAAATTGAAATGGAAGATTCGTTGGTATGTTTGTTATGCAAGGTAATAAAACGTCTCCTTTCTTGGTTAGTCCAATTAAAATATTAGCTCTGATTAAGCTTCTACTAATGTGAGTTATTTGCAATCTAATTCCCATAAAAAGTCGTGGCACATGATCGGTTCGCATAACAATATTTTCTACTTTTTAGTGCAATTTGGTTTAAAAAAACCATTGTTTATAAAGAAGGTTTTTTATTTAACTTATTTCTTCAATAAATTTTAGAAGAAGTTTCTTCGAATACTTCCCCTATTATTATTTTTTATTTATCAAATGAATTACCTTTTATATTCTCTTATTTGTATTCAGTCAGAATCAAGTCAGATTTAGCACTTGTCGTACAGTAAAAATCATGACAACAATAAAATAATTTCAAAATAAATGGTGTCCCAAAAAGAGCGGAAAATTTAAATTCCAAATCAAATACAGTTTTTTTTTAATTAAATACCGAAATTTTGATTTAGCCATGAGCTTGTGGGAATTATGTATTGAACAAAACATCTGGTAAATGCTCTCCTCGGCTTGCTGCAACATTTGCGTTCTTTTGACGAAGTTTTCAATCACGATTTTGCTTTTGGTTGTAAACTCTTGTGAGTCAGCGCAAATTTTTACACATATGATTCGACCCCCATACTCATCTTCAAGCCTACTGCGTATAGACGCAGATTTTGACCAAAAAATTCACTTAATCAAAAATTCAGGCTGACCACAACATTCACATTTTAAAAATTTCACCTTGAGAAACTTTTCAGTACACAACCGATCCTTGATTTTAAGCTGTAATGTCCTTGTAAGGAGTTATAAGGATTTTATAGGTCAAGGACGCAAACACACGTTGATCAGGACACTTGGAGGTATCGATTGGTATATCGCATATCAATTAATTATCAGACACCCTGTAAATTTAATTATGAATTTCATGTATTACATAATGAATTGTTAATTACTATTGTAAGGTTAAAATTGGAAATAATTAGAATTAATTCATTATTAGTTATTAATCGATCGATGGTAGAGGCTGTGAAGGGAAAACGAACTGGATTCATTTTCTTTACCCTGGAAAAGATAGAAAAAAAAAACAGAATGAGTTTATGTGCAAAGTGCTACTAGCAGTGACGTTGATGAACCTTTCATTAACTGCATATTGGAGAGCACTACTTTCAGTGAAAACCAAACATTAAAGTAATCACGCATTCGAATGACGCGAATAAGTAGAAACGTGAGATGAGAACCCATCTCTACAATTGTGCAAGGAGAAAACCGTCAACAAGCACTTTGTAAATTACTATTACCAGGAGAACACCATCCTGGCTAACTGAAAAGCTAGGAGAACACCATCCTAGGCGTCACGTAACGGAGTAGGAGAAAACCATACCATACTCCACAATCTACTGGACTTCACGTCATTCTGATATCATTAAAATTAAAATTAATTATAAAGGTTCAACAAAATCACAATTCTCTACTCAAATAATTCAGGCTAATTTCTACGCGAATAAATTGAAAATATAAAAAGGACACATCGCACACACTCCAAACTTAGGGAGATTTACTCACCCCAAAATATATTTAAAACCACTTGAAACACTTGAACTCGAAATCCTTTGCTCACTCTAATTTACACGCTGAATGACCACCAACTAATAAATATACGAAATCTTTGTTTCCTCCAAGTTAGTTCGCTATGCAAAGTTTTATAGGTGCACAAGGATTTTCTAGGAAATTTCCAGTTCGTAGAGGTCTAGACCATGTAAGTATGTATCCCTCATAAAATTATAGCACCCGAGGCGGACAGATTTATAACTTAGGTATTTTTAGAGAATTTGTCTAGACAGATCAATCCATTCAAATTCATTTGCCCATATATGCCACGAACTAGTTAGGTTCAGTGAAAATACAAGGCTGAACAAGACATAAAGAGACAGGATAAGGAAAAATCCGAAATGTTTTAATGATTAAATTTTACATTTTTATTTGGAATCAATGAAAGGAAAATAACAAAGATTTGAAACTAAACTTCAGTACTTTCTTTCACTATTAAATAAATATTTGATCTACAAATTTGTAATAAATAAAATTTTAACTTTCTTCACAAATCTGTATTCGATTTGATTAAATTTGATTTGCAAACAGGCGAGTTTGACTTGCAAAAAGTTGAATTTGGATACAGATACGAATTCATCAAATTGCTACAAGAAGTCCTTTATTTAAAACAAACTTGGGAATTATGCGAAAATATAGATTATATGTTATTTTATGGTTTATATATGAATTCTTTTTTAATTTTAAGAATATATTTTCATTTAATCAAACGAATAACACTGACACTCGCAGGGATTAATAAGTCAGGAAGGTGTAAATTCCCGTTTCAATGTTCTAAATTCGGTCAAGTTTTAAAGACTACATAGCACACAGCAAGTACAGGTCAAAGTCCGATAGAAAAAAAACTTGAGGTTTTCGATAACATTACAGGGTACCGTCAAAGAATTTGTTATGATCGGTGTAATCTGCACCAGTCTGACCAGATCATTAAAAATCAAACACGAGTCAGAAAATATGAAGTCCGGAAAAATTAGAAAACCATAACTTTTCATTATTCCAGGAACTATAATTTCAGGAATAAAAACTCCCACAGGTATCGTGGATTTAGGTATCGATCGGCTGTACGTAATCCATTATGCACCAACTTGATTCGCTCAAAGGTTAATTTAGTCGGTATGTGCTTATGACCCTGATCTAAATCGTGAGTTCACTACACGACACTTCTTTTACGGGGAACCAGAACATTGTCGTGTGGTTTTAAGCATTTTCTTCTTGTTTCCACCTTAAGCGAGACCTCACCGTAGTCGAAGTCGACTGAATGGTGAAAAGTGGAAAGTTTCGAAACAGACTTTTCTCTGCGACTATTACTCCCCTAGAGCCGTCGTTTGGGATGCACAGAGTGCAGAAGCTGCGATGATAACGAAAACAAAGCGCGCAATTGTCTTCGGACTGGACTGCAGAGTGTTTATTAAAAGGCAAGAAACTCATTGATGCGGGAGGAAACCAGAAATTCAATAAGACAGCGGAGTCCACCAGTATTGGTCGGGCAAGACAAAATCTATTCCGTGAAGATTACTCAAGACAATGTTCCCGCATGGAGACGTATACTCACTGCAAGTAGAATAGACTAATTCAATAAACTCGCGCCTAACTGTGTACACCACAGTTGGGGTTTGGTCGGATTTTCTGGAAAATATTTATTTTTCCGTTATTGGTTCTGCACAAAGGTGGCTGTCTCGCTGCTATTTTCTCAAACATCTCGTCCGTCTTCGGTAGCCGCATCGTTTTAGGTAAAAGGTGGAGGATTGAATTCGCCAGTTAAAAATCTCGTGCAGATCCGGTCACGACAAGGTGAGAAATAACAAAAGTAGAGATCCAACCGCGGGAAGATTGTATCGGATCGGAAAGTTATTAAGTGTGACAAAATGTTGATTGCGTTCCTCACTATTCTGAGCTATTGCTTCGCGCGAAATAATAACGAAAGGTGAAATTAAATTTCAACTCTCAAAGGCTTTGTTATGGCAGCCTGGTGTTAACCCCATGGGGCTATCTCAATATGTATCTAAGATTTCTTCGAGCTTAACAACACTGTATGTGTTTAATTAATTACGATTAATTGAATAACATCGAAATATTTTAAATATCGTTCACGTTACAGATTTTGTATGCTTATTTAAACCAAAACGGTTAAAAGTTTTATCATAAGTTGGTCTACACTAACCGAAGATCTGAACGATTTTTTTTGACAAATTGTTGCATTGCGTTTCGTAAAAAGCTGAAGAACTGCCAACGCATTGCGTTTTACAGAATGCAACACTATGCTTTCTATGCACCCTTACGTTAACTTAATGCAACTGACTTACTTTTGGCATTTTACTTCATTCTCCGTTCCCATTCAAGTACTGGGCTTTTCGAGGTACAATATATCAATTTTATCTTGCTCCGAGTGAGTTTCTTACCTGTTTTGTTTGGACTGTTAGTGGTGGGACAGTTGTATTGGATATGGCTGGATATTTATCAATTACAAAATCGAAAGTTTGTCGGTATTGTAATTTTTTGCCATGAAAATTACAAGAAAACGTAAAAATAACAAAACAAAAATGAGTCTCCACACAAAATCGCCGTACTTTGTCGCCATTCTGGACACATTAAGAAAATTCTGCGGCGACAAGAAAGCTTCATCTTAATATTGTGCACACTTTAAAAATTTGGTGGATGCAAATCGATCACACTGAAAAGAGATGTTCGCGTGAAACTACGAGGGTGCGGAGACTATTGCCTTACACTGAATTCTGGTGGATACTAGCCTTCCGTGGGACAAAAGTCTTTTTTTGCGATGTGCGTGCACTAATTTGTGTTTTCCATTTAAACCTAGTACGCATGCCGGCTGGGCATTTAACTCGACACAGAAAAATAAAAAGTGGAGAGAAGTGGAGACAAGTGGAAATAAAGGAAAGTGAAATGTTAAGGGCCGATTCCAATCCAGGTCTTCGTCTTCGTCTTCGTCTTCATCTCGTTATAACAATTTGTGACGTCAGACCGAGACGAGCATCAAGCATGCTCGTTTCAATTGGCTTGATTTTTGACATTTCGTTCACCTTTTCATGGTTAAGACTAATGTGCCTATTAGGCAGGAATTGATGGAAATTACACATTATTTTTGTTTCGAACCGTTTGATTAAAAGCTATTAGCTTATGGTGTACAAAAAATAATGCAAAAGATTATCTGTTTTCTTGAATAAAAGCTAAACATTCATTTGCATGAAGTCAATTCACAGGTTGACTCGATAAAGTGTTATACAAACTAGCCAAGCTCCAAGTTGTCTCGGTCTGACGTCACAAATTGTTATAACGAGACGAAGACGAAGTCCAAGACTTGGATTGGAATCGGCCCTAAGTTCTCAGATGAAATTGTCATCGGAAGTTTTAATAATACGGGGTGTTTAATTTTTGTTGAAATTAATTCAGAAGTTGGTGCAGCATGGGCAGCGACGACGATTTTGAGGACTTCATGGTTGGGGCATCTGCGATAGTTATAAATTTACTATCCAGCAGCAAAATTAAAAAAATGCCGTCTTTGAGGAGCAATCCGTACTTGCAGAAACGGAAGCAAAAGGGTCGATTTGTTTCAGATGTACCAGATTAAAAAAGTCGTGTGAGAATTTAATGTAATGATTTTGAAATTTGTAGTTTAGCGACTTGGGGGAAAATCCGCGCAGCTTCGAAGAAAAGTGAAAGATTTCAACAATTTTGCTTGTGATGGTTGAACCCTTTTTGGTTCCGAAAAAACGTACCAGACCTGACGATGAAATAACCCCAAAAGAGAAATTAGCTGTTGTAGAAAGAAAAATAATTCGAATTTGTTTAAAGTTTGCCTCTCTTTTAAGATATCTAGCGTTGGGATGACTCCTGAGGCACATTTTTTTTTGCGGAGGGGGGACTGCATTACGCACCCTACGGGACTAGCCCCCGTGTGCCGGACTCCCCACGATCCGGATCTACCGGCTAAACCCCCCCTCCCTGCCTCCTGGCCACCACGCCGAAACCGTCATTAGACATTACTTCGGGGCAGCGGCCCAGTCCATCGCAGGACGAAGCTTTCCCTATAAGAGGGGCGCAAACCCGCCGCTCCTCCCGGAAGCACAGGGTCAGCGTTCCTCCTCCCCCGTGAGGCATATAGCATCTGTTTATCGGATTAGCAAACAGCACATGGGTACCATTATAGATGAAGTTTGTTTTGCTATCTTTTTTAAAAAACTCGATGGCAGAGATTAGTGAACCTGGCTACGTAGCAACCGCCAACGAATTTAATGCTGGGTGGAATTTCCCTAACTGTCTTGGGCAATAGATGGAAAGCACGTAGCAATAAAGGCTCCGAAGAAGTGTGGAAGCTTATTTTATAATTACAAAGTGAGTTAGTTGAAACATTCAGTTGCATTTTTCTATATGTACCATTAACAAATTCCATAGGGATTCCATGGTGTTGTGGTTTTGGCTATTGCTGACGCGACATACAAGTTCACTTACTTAGATATCGGTGGATATGGAAGTGAGGGCGACGCGAACATATTTGCTGTATCAAGATTCGGGCAAGCAATAGCGGACGATAGGCTGCCTTTTCCGACTCCAACGTAAATGGAATGAAAACGCCGTACTTCTTTATAGACGATGATGCGTTCCCTCTGTGTAAACGACAGATCAACCCATATGGAGAAGAAAAACGAGTCGTTTGTCAGAGGAGGAAATAATTTCCAATTACGGTCTGAGCCGCGCTCGACGTTGTGTAAGAAATGCCTTTGGTATCGCCGTATAGCGACTCATACGATGATGAGGGAAATTTCGTGGAAGGAATGTGGAGACAACAAATTACATAGTACGGAGTCCATGTTTAGAAGTCAAGCATCATCACATTGTGGTCGTCAAGATGAGACTAGGAAAGCTGTTCGAGAGCTATACTAGCCTCTGGGGACGTACAGGTGGCACACTTCTTGGAAAAATATGTTTCCATGGTGTCTGCAAATTTTGTGGCCTCATCCGATCGGTTGTCCTTGCGCTGGTTGTTGTTGGCCACGTCCATCTGCAAAAAGCAATATTACACATGATCAGAGTGTTGCAGTGATATTTACTTTTATGAGTTTAACACTAAAATTAACTACTTATTAAACTTACGTAAGAATAATTTGACACCCCGCTGTACGAGTCATCGCCGCTTGTTGCATTTGCCCTCAGGGAGGTGGTGGTTGAAAATGTCCTGCGGAATAGGCGTTTTAATTTGTTAATGTGTTCTTTTCAAAATCAAAATGCAACTATTTTATACCTACTTTCGTTTTTGGGAAGTACATGGCAGGAAGGCTAGATCTTAGGCAAATTCCCAAACAAATGCAAAAAATTCTTCGAACGGTGTTTCATCTGTGTTCTGGACACACTCTGACCCTGACGGCTGCTTCGCGGCTAAGACTCTTGCCCTATATAGCTTGCTGTCTCGAAGGGAACCCCAGACATATTTACAATCCTCAGCTGAAAAACACAGTGTGTTCCCCACGATGTTCAATACTAAAATTTTCCGGAATACGGCTTTTCTGCCACGCTCGATTTACCGCATTCACATTTGGGTGAAGTGGTGTTTTCTTCTCCCCTTTAGTAAAGGTGTGGTGTTTCTGTTTTCGTGAATTTTTCACATTTTTATCCATGTCCGGTACTCCGGCAAATATGTCTGTAAACTGAGAGTCATATGCTCAACACAAGAACTGTCAAAATTTCCAGCCATAAACGTCCAGCACTTTCTTTCGCACCGGAAAAAATTCTCCACATATCGAGACTCGCTTCTTTATTTTTCGTTTGAACAGCGTACTACTTTGAGAGAAGTGTGGTGAAAATTTTCGTAACCCTTTTCGATTCTGTTTTTTACATAGACATTCTTATGGACGCAATATTCGGTCGATTTCGGGCATACTAGCCCTTAAGTGGAAAACTCAAGCAGGTATGCGCACAGAAGACAAATTTTTCAGTTGGACGTCTTTATTTTAATCGTCAAGATGGAGAGGAATAAGGAAAAAGTTATTGAATTAATTCAAAAGTTTTGAAAGTCATCCAGTATTGTGGGATTCTAGTCAGAAAGACTTTAAAAATAAAAAGAAAAAGTATGACGAATTAAAGTGTATTGTTGAAAAATTTATATGTGATATCCGCGACGTTGAAAGAAAATGGACTGACCTGAAAACGCAACTGAGGCGGAAAAATCAAAAGGAACGAAAATCAAAGTCTTCTGAAGCTGGTATCGAAGAGGTTTGTAAATATACTTGGTTTTCTGTACCTTACTTAGCATTTATCAGAAACCGAGATACTTTAAGAGTAAACATATCCTCTTTAAATTCAATGAAATTACAGGTAAGTTCAAGGTTAGTAGGTACAATACAAACACTATAACAACAACTTCGGTTGTCTACCGAAATTCGCATTAACATATACATAAGGCGGAGGTATGTGATCGGGACACTTGACCTTACCAGTATGGTGCATGGGCGCCAGGCTTCTTGGGACACGGGGTCCTACTCATGTTTGTGTTAGCAAGATGCTTGCTAACACCTGAAACCAGGATTGATACATGGAGGATGCCAACTATTCGCAAATTCACCCACCCTTCAAAATCCTCCTCTTGGGTTACGGCTCCGCTCGTCGGTTGGGTGTGGGCGAAGACTGGGTGAATTGCCAGAAGCAAAACAACAACAATGCTTTTACACGACCAATATTGCATGGACCAACCTCC
>QYTT01070819.1:0-12273 GCA_006980735.1 Dasypogon diadema
TTAGAATTTCGCCCAAAAAATGCCTAGGCTGTAGTCCATGAATTTTGCCCAAATTGGCCGGAATTTTTTTCGGCGCGATTTCGGTGTCAGTCGAAAGGGCGGAGTTCAGAGGCTCCGAAAAAATCGCCCCCACCACGGGCCGCCCTTTGATTCCCGAGATATGAGCCAAAAACCAAAATTGCATACTCGGAGGCGTTTTACCGGGTGATTTCGCGCAAATCGCTCTGGCTCCGCAAATACGCGGTCTTTCTCGCCCAAATTTTGTACACACACCCAGCAGGCCATCCCCTTTCGAATGAGCCCTCCCGCACTACGATCCGATGAACTTTAGAATTTCGCCCAAAAATATACCTAGGCTATAGCCCATGAATTTTGCCTAAATTGGTCGGAATTTTTTTCGGCGCGATTTCGGTGTCAATCGAAAGGGCGGAGTTCAGAGGCTCCGAAAAAATCGCCCCCACCACGGGCCGCCCTTTGATTCCCGAGATATGGACCAAAAACCTAAATTGCATACTCGGAGGCGTTTTCCCGCCTATCTCGTCTGATCTAAGAACTTAGATTCCAAGAAAAACCGTGCTACTCATGGGATGATTGGAAATGTATCATTTTGATACAAGGCATATACACCAAATATATATATATATATAATTTCTACATTTGCGCGACATATTGATGAAATTTATACGTTAACTGATCCTCTGAGTTACTCGTGTTTGCTTCCGAATCAAATCTGTCCACATAATGAGATTAAAGTCAATTGAACCCCTCAACATATGTTTACATGTGTGCACATCCATGTTTCGAAGCAAAGTCGACCCGCTGGAACGGCATGTGATATTATCAGCATTAGAAATGAGCAATCCAAGACACCATCACACCGAGTTAGATACGCTGAAGACGAGTGCGTACGTTATTAACCAAACATGAGATACAGCCTTTGTATGTGCCTCAATTGAAGATATACATGTTTACTATGAAAGGCAAAAGGTCGCATGTATATCTGGTCACAGGAGTACACATAGTTCACTTTTATGACGGATAAACAGTGCCATAGAAAACCTTTTGGGTGTTGTCTGATGTCTAGTACCGAAAACAAGACAGAAAAATCGATACCAATAACATGAGGGTCTAATGTTGGGAAAATGCTTGAAGTTTTCTATCCAGAAGGGTTTATTTTTTCAACCGGGCGAACCTTTCCACAACATTCAGGCCAGATCTCTGTTAAATGAGGCGTGGGCAGATGAAGAAAATTTCAGTAATCGGAAAAATGTGTGTCCGTTTCTGATGATATCACTTGGAAAAAATAATAAAATTTTATTTTTCTTTTAAAAAATACAATAAAAATGTCAAAGGTGGACAATTTCTGTTGCTGTCCTTACAATAGAATTTTATCACAGTTAATATGAAAACGTGAGTTGGACAAATTAACGGAGTGCTTCTGTAGCGTTGACATGTAAGATATGGACCAACTGATGCGCTATCTCATGTGGGGATGCGTTTCAATCAATGGCATTGACCCACTACAAATTATAAGCAGTCCATTCTATGCACGTCGATGCTTCCAAGGTTTTTTAGGTAGTGCCTAAGCTCAGAGGGCAATCCTATGATGCACACAGTACATCTTAGTCGAAGGGAAATTAGGGAACAGGGGATCCGAAAGATTTAACCTGACAAATGTTGCAAATAAGCCACAATTTTTGGCACGGAATTGTTGCTGTACAACGTCCTAGTGGCTTCGCAAGTATAATTCTCGTCAGTAGAATTGAACAATTGAATTTACACCTGGCCTAAGTCTTTTGGAGGTACTACCGTCTTCAAAAAGTTAGATAAGATACAAAAACTTCAAAATTCCCAAGTCCGACGATAGGTGTATTTGTTTCGTGTTCTGTCCGCTTCCCACCTACCACCGATACTATTTATAACGAATCCTCCCAAATTTTTAATGGGAGCAAAACCAAAGAAAAACCTAAGTAACTCCTGAGGACGTGCATCCGGATAGAACTTTATTGGAACTTTAAGTGCGTGGATTTTGCGACATACTTCAATATCAATGATAACTTTCGTATAGCATGCTGAATTTTACCGCCACCGCGTCAGCATGTGCCTGTCTTAAAAGAAAATGTTTACCAGGTAATTATTAGACTCTAGGAACTTTTGACACCGGGACATGATCTTGACAGGCGAAAGTAAAGAGGGTTTGGCGTTTGTGAGATTCTGATGATTGCCTGACATTACAGGGGGATATGCGATTTTTGATGCTCCCAATATTCCAAAGACCGAGATGACTTAAATGATTTGCAAAATAAGGGAAAATGGCAAAAATCGTCCTAGAAGGTGCGAAAACCCTGATTTATGATGGTTGGTCAGCATGTAGAAGTGCGGAGGATACAATCCGAAGCGGTAAAACCACTATTCAGAATCCTGTGAATTTCTGTTAAGGAGCAGCCTTGTATGAGGTTGTTTTTAGCAAATACCTGTCAAGTGTCCATGGCCAGACGGTCTAGGCCACAGTGTTGAAGTCGAAATCGAAACACTCCCGACTTTTTTAAAAGCTGGCGCTTCGCTAACTATTTCCATTTTTTCCATGGAACTTAAACAAGGGAAAAAAGAATTTTTTCAATTTTGCTCTTTAACTGTAAAGCACCTGTAAAAAAGATGCCTTTGGTGAGTAAAGTTTGGATTTCGATTAAGTTTGTTGATTTAGTTCCTAAACACCTTTTCAACAATACCATAGGAAATTGGAGGTCTCTTGAAGGATGAACATGGAACCATGGAAGACCTCGCTTTTACCTCTTTCATTCCTGATTTTTACATTTTACATTACCGTGTCATTGCAGAGGAGAACTCCTTTGGAAGTCCACAGGGAGTAGATTGGGACTTGTATGCAGTACTTTCCTTTTAGAGGTACAACTGTGAGATTATTAGGAGGAGCCATTTTGAAATCATTTACACTATGTGCTCTCTTGAATAGCATTTTGGGCGGTTATGTGTAATTAAAAGCGCCTCAAAAACCGCCTCGTTTTTCGTTTGCTTTTTGTGACGTTGTTTTTCCCGATTTAAATTCTCCTTTACTTAAATCTATCCTCGCCACAGAATTTGAGCAGTCTCTACCACTGGATCCTAGTGGGATCTTAATAAATGTCTACAGTTTTAGTAATTGGCTTATTACAATTAAAATCTCGTCCGTCCTTAAGTAAAATTCAATCGTCCTCACGGGACTTTCTAATCTCAACGATATTTAACCCATGGAAACCATAGTTATTTCGGCAGGTTCTTCCTTGATAGGCGTTAGATAACACTTATATTAATACAGCGGGAATTAATTTTGGCAGTATTGCTCGTATCGAGATCAATTAGAATTTAATTAGATACTACGTGGAAAATATTTCGGTCGATATTTTATAAGCGTGTGTAAACTGTAAAGGGCGTTTTTGTGTTATTTTTATACTCCTAAAATATGAATTCTCTCCCCTTAAATAACCCAGCTTCTCTGGCAAATTCTCCTCAACAGATTTTAACCCAAATTATGTCACGAAATTTAATATTTTTCCCCTCGAAAAAGAAGCAATAAGTATGAACATACGAATGCCATCCTTTCACCAAATTAAGGGAGCAGATCACCTCGATGTCATAAATACCCCCGAAAAGCATTTGTTTAGAGTTGTAAGCTTCTCCAAACGCAAACAAATTCCAATTTGCATACAAATCACCGCTTCCACAGTGCTTGAGTGTTTGTTTGATAGATTTTCCTCGTGGTATTTGGGGGGGGGAGCATGCCGTTGGCTCTCGTTAAGCCATTTCCTTGGAAAGAACGCCAAAATCTGTCCTTGGCGTGGGAGCTTTAACAGAACTTTCATGTAGACGAGGACAAAAAAGGGAAAAAAGGAGTAATGGAAAAAAAACAGCGATAAAAGGGTTCAGGAGCTTTGCAAGATTCTTTCGTTCTGTGAATGAAAAGGGAAGATAAAACAGAGGCCTGAATTTATATAGCAAATATCTCCCAGCTGTGTTCATTAGACTTGATAGATGTAAACATGAGAATAATGTGAAAACTTAATTAAAGCGAATCCTTCCTACATGTACAATACCGAGCTACTTGCACGGCCCACAGTTATTAACAAATTCGTTACAAGGCGACAATTAATCTGTTGGTTAAGGAAAACATGTAACTGGGAATTCCCCCAATCCCTGCGCACTCCACAAAGCAAAAGTCTTGTTGTACGACACTTACACTCCGAACTCCTTCAAAATTATGATTTTTACCATGGTTAGTACACCCTACACGGGGGGAGCTTTTCTCAAATCTCAAGAGATTAATTTATCAGAAACTGGAACTTTTTCTGTGACCGTGACAAATATTTCCAAACTTCTTGGTATTTTTTAATGGGGTCATTTCAAATGAACTCATTGGGGACACTGCCTGCCTGTCTGCCTGTATAAGATTCCATTCGTAAGTATCTCTCAGCTAAATATCTGAGAATTCAAGATGCCAAATTCCTTCTTATTGCGAGCAAACAGGCTGTCAAATTAAATCAGAGTTAAGTCAAACGATATTGAAAACTCCTAGAGATCGCTGCTGCTGTCCTAATTTGATTTGTGGTCCTGAAATTGTAGGGCTTTTCCTGTCGTGTTCCCTAATGTCTGTTGATTGTAACAGATGAGGACTTCAGGGCAAAAGGTATTCTTTGAAAGGCTCCCGTGGCCGTTGACTTCTTGTTTCTGGCGAACTTAATATTTGATGGTATTCAGTTAGTCCACGTAAATTATGTGAATATACGCATCAGGCACATTAAATAGTTTACTCCTATTTTTGTCTGACTCTTTACTGTGAATTGAACCAAAGCGTTCCGTTCGGCTCTCGACTCGACAAAGTACTTTTCCACTAAGGCGGCTTAAATGTTATTTGACACGTTGCAATTAGCAATTAGCATAAAAACTTCCGTGAGAGAATTCTGTGTTAAAATGCCTTCGTCGTGAGAGAGCTTGAGAGTTAAAGTGTTAATGTTGGTTCAATAAGGAAGCTTCCACGGATATATTGCGGTATATGGTATGGAAGTATCCTACAAAAAGGGTGAAACTCTTCTGTTGTTCAGCGCTGCGCTGGTAGCTCTCCTCAGTGTTGGCTATGCTTTGACATGGATTGTGAAGCTCCCTAAGGGAGCGAAACATATCTACATCTCAAGTGATTGTAAATTTTAAAGCATTTTTTAACGATCTCAAGAATTAATGAGAGGGCAACCAAATTTTGAAAGTTCAAAATCAATTTATAGAGTTTTACGTCACAAATCTAATTCAATAGGGAGATTATTCCAGAGCCTGATAAACTGGACTAGGAATTGTCTGCCAGTGGTAAGATAACGATAGATGGAAATTGTGATTGAGATTGTACTTTCACTGCTCAGAGTTGAGTATATTAAAAAGATAATTAGGCTGGCTTGTCAAAAGAAGGTTACGCAAGAATAATGTTGCACGAAAATTAATGTAAAAGCTCAAGCTATAACCCAAGACCGACTTGTCGTGTGGAGGAACAGGGCTGAAGCGACGTAGTCGAAAAGCATATCTAACTGCGGAGTTCAAGGCGATATTGAGCTTGCTTAAAAAATCGGAGTCAGGCTTGAAAAAATTTCTGGGGACACAACTACTACCGGGCAGAAAGCCTGAGGAATAGATGCCTAGGAAAACCTTTTTTTTGCTTCTGACTGTGGTATGAACAAAAAGTTTGCATTCTGGAACCGAAATATTGAACAGCTTAGAGGAAGGAAACTAGGGAAAGGGAGATTGGGAAATTTTAACCTGACAAATGTTGTAAGTGAGCCACACTTTTCGGCATGACATTATTACTGTCCAACGATCCCAGTGGCTTCGCAAGTACAATTCTTGTCAGTAGAATTGCCTCAACCGCTGGTACCCAGATAAATCGTTGTGTCCTGTGCAGGATTCGAATCCACGCCAACAGGGGAGAAAATCTGTATACATGCGCCTCATCACGCTCGGCCATGTAACTAGTTGCAACTATTTGCGCTCTGAGGTCCCTATAATGCGGTTCCGTATAACGCGTAACAGATTTTGATATCTTAAATTCAAGTTTTTGCTTTATGTGTCTGATGACTTTGAGTGGCAGCCAAAGAGATTTTAATTTTGTTAGACTCTGAACATGCTCCCGTAATAAATTTTTGGCTTGTTCATTCAGAATCAAGTCAACGCATTTAAATGGAAATCCAACTCAGTTCCAATTTACATACAAATTACTGAACCTTGTACCAGACTTACTGTTGTCGTCTTACTGAATATACATAAAACAATACAAGTCGCAGTTAAATGAATGAAAGAACCGCAAAAAATGGAAATTGGCATGCAACTTTCAATTAAGTCAGAATGAAGGCAGCAGGAATTCCTTAATCCCTTGCAATAAGGGTTGTGTTCTTAATCCTGTAACTGTAAATAATTATTTTCTGCTCAATTATGTACATCCCAAAATGCTTCAGCTCCACTGCAGTAGTGTGAATCTCATAAAAATTTAATTTGCAATTGTTTTTCGAGGGAAGTGCCGAAACTGGCGGGGGATGTGGATTGCTTTTCCGTCGAAAGTTATACCTTGAAATCTTATAGGGAATATCTCCAGCCAGGGAAGTATTCTAAATCACACGAAAGTGGAGAGAGAGAGGAAAAGAGAGTAGGAACAAGAAGAATCATTCGGCAGGATTTCGAGCATTTCCTCTTTAAATGCGCAGTGAATGAAACCCTGAAAATCATTTAACTTTCTTTATTTTTATGTAAATAAATAAAACTATACTTCCTCATATGGTAAACTTTGAAAATTGAATAATTTACATGTGAATATATATATACAAGTATGCACAAACACAATAGAATTGCTTTTGATGGCGCTTCTTTTGATTCAACTGATTTCTTACTTACATTCTACAAAGTTGCATTTGACTCCTTTTCACGTTAGATAAGTTGCTTGAAATTTCCTCCGGGAAAATGTTTCAAATTCAAACTTGGATATTCGTTTGTTTATTTTTGCTCCACTACAATATACAACAATAGCAAAATTTGGTATTGGATATAATCATCAAAATTCTAAAAATTACTGATATGGTCCTAAAAGTTTCTTCGATATTTATGTTAGATTTTTGCTTCCAAGGGGAATGCAGCTTGTCTATTTTCTATTCATGAAAATGATATATGTACGTTCAGATCATCCCATCCCATCTCATTGTTTTACTATCTCAAACCTTGTAAATTCATTTCGTTCATACTAACAGCAAGTATTCCTGATAAGAAATTCATTTTACAACATGAAAAGAAAATTCTAGCACCCATTTTGATTATTAATTTTTAATAGTTTGCCAAAACAGTGCCCGTTGAAGAATTTTTATCAGATTCTCCAAAAATAGATAAAGTTTCGATATCTTTCATGTTTTGTGAGAACTTCCAAAGATGTGCTATCTGGACGTATATACAGTGCGATAGACTTATTGCCCCTTGTAAGGAGCTTTTCAAGCAAGTTCAAAATTGAATGCCTGTGATGGTATTAGGGTGCCTTCGAACAGAACACTAGCAGAGATAGGAAACCATCTCTGCGCACGAATTGCGGTAGAGACTTGGTACAACACACTCTGCCACTCGTTGGCATTTGAAGAATTTATTATCAATATCCGCAATGCCTTTGTCAAATATTGCAGGAAAACTGACCAAGACTTAACAACAGAAATGAGTTACGAGGATGGATCAAATATAAACCGAACTTTTTCTAGTGAAGGCAAATGAAGGTCAGTAAAAGGGACGGGACCTTCAGTGGTGGTAGGACAGGGTGCCAACCCGGACCCATGGGGGAGTTGTACAAAACTATTGTCAACAAGGAAAGTTCTTTAAGAGTTTTCTTTTTATGGAGAGGTCTTGCTTGTTGGACTGCAGAACCATTCATACTGCCTATTACCGTGTCCTTTTAAGCAAGATACAAGTAACTATATAATTAGACGAGGTTTCCAAATCCCAGACGATACAGTCTTACAGTCTCAACGTGCGGTCGGTTTCCACATGTTTGGGCCACTTAAGGAAGCGACAGGAGTGAAGATTTTCAACAATGATCGGCAGAAGGATCAGTTCGAAAACGATTAAGAATCAAGAAAATGCGTAAAAGAAGTTGGAAACTATTTTGGAAGGACATTTTATATTTGACCCGCTCATATACGTTTCCGTGATGATAACGACGGTCTCAGAAAAATTTCAAACGCAGGTTGGGGCTAACGTTCTAACCAGCGTGTCCGACCGATCTTGCATCATCAGACTATCATTTTATCTGGTTCCTACGAAATCTGATCTGATTTGAATAAAAAGTGTTTTTTATGCGATGACCCCAAAGCTCAGGGGTACCCTGACCGACGATGATAGACTGTTAAACCGTATTTAGCGCCCAACGAGTACTCTTCAAGAAACCAAACTTGGTGGTAACAAAAGAAAAGTAAAAAGCAACCAACATTACTTCCATGCTCCAGGGTATCAGTACTTGATATTATCAGCTCATTGGCAATTGTTTTCTTTTGGTTCAACATGAGACTTGTACCCGAACGCCTAGTTGGATGGCGCAGAAGATTTTTGTTAATGTTATCTGCTCAGTGAAGAACCACACAGAAGGAATAGATGTTTCAGATTTACTTGCTGTTACTGGAAATGAATTCCTAATCACCCACTTAAAAATCGCATCGAAAATCTATCTAAAGTTTAGGAAATCTGGAATTATAACAAAAGATCAGTGCAGCCTGGCTATATGCACTGAGTTAACACTTGGTCATTGTGTGATATGTCTCACTACTCTGGTCCGAGAGAAAGAAGCTAAATCCAAGAAATGGAGTAAATTCGTCCTAAAGGTAAGGTAGAGTCTTGTTTTGCTATCTACCGCTTAGTTAGAGATTTGAAACCACTTGTTCGACTACAGATGACTAAACAAAAGGCGAAATATTCCCTCACGACAACGCAGCGGACAACTATCAGTGGTCCGGCGTTCATCGCGATTATTGTCCTGCTCTCAAGGTTATCAAAAGTCGGAAGAAGCGAAACCCCAAAATTCAAATCACGAATAAATCGCTACAGCTGCTCGAACTCCTTCGTTTCACGTTCAGCGCTTTCTTAAACTTTAAAACAGATGATAAAAATATTTTTGTACGGTTTGATATTTTGGACACGGTTTTCTTACTATCGTCTACTAAATTCGTTACATTTGGTGACTGATCTTGGTTATCATAAGAACTTCGCGATTTGGGGGATGATGAGCAGCTCGCCTCGCCGCTCTTCTTTTGCAATTCTCTTCTTGAATAGTCGGGTTTGTAGCCGTCATCGTCATCCTCGTCTCCTTCACTTTCGCCCACTTTTAGGATACTCTCCAGGTTGAGAACTCGCTTTGATACCTTCTTAATTGGTCCCGCTTTCATGTGCTCTGTATCTAGGCAAATACTCTGCTGCTTCACAAATTTCCTCGGTGGGAGATCTTTTCTGCGATGCTTCTGGATAGCGTTGCTAATGCTCAGACGTTGCCTATCTTTTTCGCTTAAATTGTGTATCCGCTGAGGATTTAGCTTCACTTGTGCAACGATCCCGACTAGCAGTTCGTCAACATTGTGGTCGAGACCACTTGATGTCTCTATGAACTTGCAAGCTATGTCCTTTGCTAATTTCCTCCCAGCTGGGGAAAAGTTAAAAACAAAAATTAAATTGAAATTTATTCGTTTTTTAGTACTTACTTTGCCTGGAAACTTCCCTATGTCGTTCAAGATCTGTTTTATTCCCTACCAGGATAGCACCTCTTGTTAACAGCATTTCACTCTCCTTAAGATAGTGCAAGACCTTTTCAGCAACTTTAAATGAATTCCTATCTACAACTGAATATACCACTACAAACAAGTCTATGTTATACGTTGAGCAAAAGGCTTCAGTCTGAAAAGATACAAAGCAATATTGTACTTTTCTGATGGTGCAGCACATGCACGGGATTAACTCTGGCAGGAAAAGTAAGAAGGATCAAGTTATGGAGTGGAGTAGAGCGAAGGGTGTCAAATCAGATTTTTGTAGCTTTAGGAAGGTCTTCTATCCAAAGGCTAATTTTATAAAACATTTTTCAACAGCCTCAATGGAAAGCTTATTACTACCTGCAGAATAGCACATTCTTTAGAAATATCAATCGAGAAAGTAAAATCCTTTGAAGGTTTCGTTGGCCAGTGATGATAATTGTCGAACTTTGCTCAACTAGAGCTGACAACGTGTTTATTAAATTGCTACTCGCTGCCATCAGCCGATATATCTTCCACATAATCAATTCATGCTTAACTTATATTTTTTCCCACTATCTGGAAGCACTCAAGTCTGTCCCCGAATCTCCCTCAGATTTTCGACTAATTAGTATATTGTGCTTCCTCTCAAAAATATTAAAAACCTAATGTATCAATAACTACTTGCGTACTGTTCTGCTGGACTTTTCAAAAGCTTCTGTTAAGGTTGATCATTCCATTCTTTTGCAGAAGCTCTGTGATTTTTTTTGGCTTATGTAACTCTGCAGCACCTATAATAGATAATTTTTTACCTGGGCAAAGTCAGTGCGTCAAGGTCAATAACACTCCCCCCTCTGCGTTACATTTGAGGTGGAGTTTAACTCAAGGCTCTACATTGGAACCGCTGCTTTTCAGCATATATATCAATGAGCTTCCAGAAGTGGTGCACTATCCTTCAAGTACATCTTTATGCATGTGATGTGCAATTGTATCTATGGAGGCTTATATAGGGTTCCTGGAGGACTGTTTGTCGCATATTAATTCTGATATAAATAGGTAGA
Source organism: Dasypogon diadema (assembly GCA_006980735.1). Lineage (NCBI taxonomy): Eukaryota > Metazoa > Arthropoda > Insecta > Diptera > Asilidae > Dasypogon > Dasypogon diadema. Next base: position 10,829 of record QYTT01070819.1, read on the forward strand.
TACACTTGATCCCGATGAAACAAACTGCACTTAAATGCTGTTCAGTCTTATTGCATTACGACAGCACATTAAGTAAAAGGTGTGCTATGTTTTCTCCCAGTGCTTAACAGCCTGTTTCAGGTGATATCTTGAGAGATCGCAAAAAAGCTGTAGTCAAATAAAGGGCATTTCTGCTCCTCGCTTGGACAGGTGATCTGCAGTTTCTTTATGTTTATGGCCCTCATGCCCCGGTACCTATTTAAGATTAACTTTGTTCTTCTTTTGAATGCCTTAAGCGCAGTCTGGCTATCTGAGAGTTAATAGCTATTGGAGCCGCAGATAGCTCTGCGATTACAGATATTTGCGCATTCCTCAATAACTAACACCTCAGCCTGGAATGCAGTAGGATAGGGACCCAAAGTTTTTGAAGTACGACACCTAGGAGCATATGTGCCAAGTCCAACTCCATATGCGGTCTTAGACTCTTCCGTTGTGAGAAGTACCACTTCGAAATGGAGTTCAAGGTTCAACTTAGTTGTAAGTCGGATGTTATGTACACTGGGCCCAGAATTACCTCATTAAGGATATTAAGGTAGCCAGACGACCCAATAGCACTTGCTGGAGCTTCTCTTTTCACTTGCAAGCGAAGTGGCGAAAGTCCCAGCACTAAGGAAGGCTGCAGTGGGGGATGTAAGCATGGCCCTGATAATATTAATACAAGAGATTTGCTGTATTTTCCTGGGCCGCATATATGACCACGGGTCTCATTCTTGTGATGTACAGTAAATACATCATCATCTGAGTGCATTTGTATCGCCAACGACGAGTAAACTCTCCAATCTTGGAATAGTGTTGTATATTAATATGGGTTGAGGTTATAGACAGAATTTATACAGGACTACGAAGGCTTTGATTTTCAGCTGGTATTTTGCCTTGTGACGTGCCCTTTCAATTAGTCGAAGCCTCATTGCCTCATTTTACTTTTGATGGAAACGTCTTCCCTTTTCGACTGTGGAATGATTTGCCAGCAGTTATTCATCCTGCGGGAACTGTCAGTGCTTTTAAAACGGTTCTTAAATCTCATTTTATGCAGCTTTTTTTTCTTCATTACGACTCACTTATGAGCTGAAGTTAATTATTGTAATCAGCGCAATGTGTACTGCTTTTTTGTTCTTTTATCTGTTCTGAAGTATAATTCTGAGTTGCTTTAAATTTAAATACTTTAAGAGATCGTACATCTTGTGTGCTATTACCAGCAATAAATTCTGGTCTCCCCGTGCATTTGAGTTGGCCGGCCTTCAAGGCATGGTCCCCTTAATTGTTGAAAGACCTGACGGGGGCCTAAAGAATCAACGCAAATAAAACAAAGTCTACATAATTATGATTGAAGTTGTGCGTGAAACTGACTAAATTCAAATTAAATTAAAAAGTTCCTCATTAATGTCTTCTAAAAGAATGAGTTTAGC
>QYTT01070843.1:0-13647 GCA_006980735.1 Dasypogon diadema
CGCAAATACGCGGTCTTTTTCGCCCAAAGTTTGTACACGCACTCAGCAGGCCACCCCCTCTCGAATGGGCCCTCCCGCACTCCGATCCGATGAACTTTAGAATTTCGCCCAAAAAAATGCCTGGGCTATAGCCCATGAATTTTGCTCAAATTGGTCGGAATTTTTTTTGGCGCGATTTCGGTGCCAGTCGAAAGGGCGGAGTTCAGAGGCTCCCAAAAAAATCGCCCCCATCACGGGCCGCCCATGGGTTCCCGAGATATGAGCCAAAAACCAAAATTACATACTCGGTGGCGTTCACCTGGGTGATTTCGCGCAAATTGCTCTGGCTCCGCAAATACGCGGAGCATTTGAAGCGCTCTTTTCCCCGCTGGGTACGGCCAATAAGCACATAATCTAAATAGAGGACTCAAATATAAGGAAAAGCTGTCGATCTCCAAACCAAGTGATGTGGTTCCCACACGCTTAGAAGAAATTTATTTCTTCTTCTGTTTCGTTTTTCTTTCAACTCTCGGACTTTTATCATGAGAGATTGAAAAAAGTCAATAGAAAGACACTGCTGCTTCAAATCGGTTTTTTGGGTGAGGGATCGCAATGTTTTGGTGCAAGTGCTGATGGTGGAGATGAACAGAAAAAGGTTTTCTTGCACTTCTTAGGTTTACTGTGTACAATGAGCATATTTTGATTTGAGCTGGCGTGTTGTAAAGGAGCGTTTGAGTTGGTGTGTTGCAAAACAGCTGTATATATATATTTCGATTTGCTTTTAAATTCTTATAATACGAATTTTTGCTAGTTATTTAGATATTGATTTTCAGACTTACGATTTTTGATCTTATTAATTTGGGCTTAATATAGAAATATTTAATTAACGACTTTTGGCTGTGTTTTGGACGTGAGATTGAAATTCGAGGCTGGCTAAATAGGCTGACTGAGAAAAAACTCGAGTCTACTGTTGCTCCTCCACGTCCAATTGTACAGATGTCCCAAAACTGTAAGACGCTACAATTCTTGAAGCAGATCCTTCCTTTTAAAGAAATCGTCGACAACCAATCACCAAATGAATAATTTTAATTATATAAATTATTTATTCTAATTATGTAAAAGATCAGCAGCTCTTAATTTAATTTCCTTACTCACAATCGAATACAGAAACTTTTTTAATGAAGAAAAAACAAAAGATACAGAAAAACATTACAATTTTCTATCTAGTTATTTTAAAATTTCCTTTCCGATGCAAAGTATATTGAATTTGTAGAACACTTAAGAAGAGGTTCCACGTTTGATTTATACCAGAACCAATTTGATAACATATTCAATCTACGTGTGGCAACTAGCAAGGTTCGACACAATGTCATGTATCTGTTTTCTATTTTTAACAAATGAAATTTAAAAAAACGGCAAGGAAAGAATCTCCATATCACAGCCTTTCTTCAGACCATACCAGCTGTCATAAAAATTGTCCGTGGTATTGCTAAGTTCATATTTTGCAATGCTGATAAACAGAGGAGCTACAATACCACCAGAAATAATTGGCAGTACAAGTACGAGATGCAGATCAGAATATTCTCTTCTGTTGGTATTTGTTCGTTGTGTATTTTACTTTCTACCTTCCATTTCGCGTTTATATTGCTCTCCCGTTTTGAGATTTGCACAATGAGAAACTCTGTAGGAGCCAGAGTGAAGGCATAAAAATTCAAATGCTATCTGACAGGTTTTTTCTCATTTGAGTTCTCTATCTGTTATCTGCTTAGTGGTACGGCTCAACATAGCCAAATGTGCGGTCATGTCGTTTTTTAGGAGGCGTCATACTGTCAATTATGGTTACACATTTGCCACGGATAGCATTCCTCGTGTGTAATCTGTTGTCAATCTTAGAGTGGAACTTGATCCAAGTGGAACTTGATTTCGTTTCTTATGTTAATTATGTGGTTTATGGGGTAATTTCATGCTTGGTTTTATAAAGCCCTGGTCCAAGAAGTTCTCCGACCCTCTAGTTTCTGACATTATATAACACGTTTGTCAGACCACTACGTATGGAACCCTTTCTATGCTGTGCGTAGTCGTTTGCGCTTGGGGATTTGCCCTGGGACAACCGTACGTTTCTCTCACCCTATCGCGAGAGACTTAATCTTATTGGTATAGTTTCGCTAGCATCCACCAGTTCGTGAACGCTAATATCGACTCCACGGCATTTCGGGGTAGGGCCACCTTTAGGACTAATGGTTGCTGCTTGACGAGTGTTCCTCTTCTGCATATTGACTTGTCCAAGACTAATTACGGTAAGCATGAGCTTATTAATATTTATGGCAGTTAACCGCGTTTGAGGAGCACTTTGATCTGGGTGTATCTAAGGATGTACTTAAGAACCGTCTTGATATGGTTTTGTAACTCTTTGACAAAGTGTTCACATTGAACACTTCTTTGCTGTCTTTTATGTTCCTTTGTTCGATTTGATCTTATTATCAATTGACTGTCTGCTAATATTATTAACTGTCTTCCGTTTTCATCTGTTGGTTAACCATACTAACAGTTACTTATCTGCATGCTTGTCGAGGAGCCTAATATTGTCACCTTTCATTGAAATGTGTGAACGCGTAATGCGATGATAGGCAAATGGTTCTTGCCTCTACGCTGAGAAGTGTGCCTTCAGGACTAGAAAAGAAACACATTATTATTGTAAAAATATTACCTCGAGTCTAGTAAGGTAATCCTCAATTGTCGTCCCAAGCAATGAAAGTACATAACCCGAACATATAATATCGTTGTAAGCTGGTGAATATAATATTTAACATCGTTGTAAGCGACATTTATCTTATGTTTACAATCTGAGCTATCCGAAAATCAACAGACAGGCAGCTTGAATTTATCCATAACCGTCTGAGCGTGCTATGAATTGTATTAAGGAATTTTGAAGCATTGTCACAGCAGGCAGAAAACCTAGAATTGAGTTGAATTTGTAGGTTTTTAGCCACTGAAACATATGACAACAATGTATTATTCAATTTAATCTGTGCTAAAAGAGGTGGTATAAAGGAATCCTGTACACTGTTAAGCAATTAGATTTGCTTGAATTAAGTATGAGATCATTGTCTCCTGACCACTCATAAAATCGCTGCAGGTCTTCTTTTATACGATCAACACAATCCTCAATAAGTCCAATAGGCCTATTAAGGTGTGTTTGTACGTCATCGGCATATAAATGGATACGAATATGCCCGACAACACTTGGTAAGTTATTTATGTACAAACTGAAAAGAAGTGGACCAAGGAATGAACCTTGAGGAACACCGGAGTGAAGATCAGCATAGAAAATTGGTTGTTCAGTTTTACTATTTGGTTCCGGGCAACAAAAAAGTTGATTAAGTGCTGAGGACGAAAAACTGTACAATCTGTCTAATTTTAAATGTAGTTTAGAATGATTAACTAAGACGAAGAAGAGCAAGTACAGTAAGATGGTCACTATCTACGGCTTTATGTAAATTTGTTGTTACATTGAGCAGTGCAGTAATACAACTATGCTTGGGAGAAAAACCAGACAGGTAATCCGATAAAGGATTATTTGTTTCAATATGTTTCATTATTTGTTCTAACATGTTTTCCAACAGCTTAACAAATATGTAAAGTAAACTTACTGTCTTTCACGTTTTTGCGCCTATATTTAATTTAAAATCGGAACAGGCTCTAACTCTAGTGGGAGGGTGTTATAGTTTTCGTTTTGAATAACCCTGCATTCTCTAAATTTAGTTTAGTCCAATAAAATTTGTACCTTCCTGCAAAACATTTTACTGTTGCCCATAGATCAGTTTAATCGTCGCGTCGCTTTAAAATTATTTCACAAATAACTGATTACGATCTTACTCATGAAAGGATTTCTATAATCATTAAATAAGAATACAGTTAAGGTCACTTACCTTTCAATAAGAAGAATTATTACACCAAAAATGTTCGAGTTTCAAAATGGGATTTTTGAGAGACGCTGCTCATCATGCTGTAGGTGCTTTTATGAAGTATAACTATTTATAATAATTTAATAACCTCAATAATGACAATATTTTTCTTATAAAACAGATAACATAATTAATAAAATAGTTGGAAAAAAAAATACGGACAAATGGTACACAATTTATGTAATAGCTTAAAACACTTTATTTTGTTAAAACACTTTTCTGAGTTCATCAAATAAATTCTTGTCGAATAAAATCGATTTCCAATAATTTAACAAAATAACAACCATAAAATTGTATTAAAAACTGAATAAGTAAATACAAGAAAGGAAAATGCAAAGAATTTCGACTTCAATTTTACTCTAAGTCAGTCACTGTGATGTTGAGATTGATTTAATAATGCAACATTACTAGCTTTAAGCCGTGCTATAGTTGCATTTGAGAAAGTTGAGGGGCAAGGAGACATACATGGGGTGGAGCAATGACTGTTGCTAATATCGCATTGATCCAAAAGACGTAGAAGTTCTTCAGGCGTTGGACCTCCGGACAATTGTTGGACATTTTCACCTCTAGATGCCAATTCTAATGCTGTTGTTAAGTCCCACATTTGAATAGCACCATTACAATGACCAGATAATATAAAACGAGAACCCATTCTCGACGATCCTTCACATTCATGGACACAAAATGATGTTATCGTTGTTCCATCAACAGATTTAATGATGCAAACTCGATCTCCATTAGAAGCTAATCGGACGTAAAGTTGATCGGTTTCGGGAACAACCTTTTGCACAAAAATTTGTTCATCATCTTGTTCACCAAAAGGACCAAAGTCATTTCCAGCGGAGTAACTATAATTTGTATCTGTTGCCTCCAGTGAAACGATTTTAAAAGAAGCTTCCGGTGTAGATCCTGGCTGTGTTGATATCATTCCACGAAATCTGGTTACACGCCATGTACGGACGTGATTATACTCGCTACACACTGATATTAAGTATTTTTCCGATAATGTTACCTAGAAAATAATCCAAGAAAAAGAAATAAGTCCTTTGATTTCAAAGAAAGCAAGAAAAAATTTGATTATGGCCATAAGTTTGCTATTGAATTTGTGGTGCTAGCATCTGTATAAGTTTATGAAAATGAGACAAGTCATAACATTTCAACAAACCGGAGAAGTATGTACATAATAAGAGTTAAACTTTAAAATGAAATTCACTTGGAAAACTTGAAAGATGTCCATATCAACAGAAATTCTTTTTTCTAGAAAAAGTAAAAAAAAAGTGTTTAAAAAATTTCGTGTAACATGTCGACTGTTCAATATATTTTAATTTTGTGTAAATTGAATGTACAAGTTCCTTATTTAAAAGAAAACTACGACCTCGATCGATACTTTGAACCAGAAAAAGCAAACTACGGTTTCCCATGATACAGAAAACGTGAGACAGTTGAAAAGGGTACCAGTTTTAACTAAGCCTTTTTCACTTTACTTATTTACTGCACGATTGCATGGAGGTACATATATATACAAGTTGTCCCGGTTCGATATGGTAATTCTTAAACCCTTTCAGAGGCAGGTATTTAACGACAAAACAAAAACACAACCTATTCACTTAAAAAACTTACTCCAGTAGCATTTTGTGCTGCATATGATAAGTGTAACAAATTCACATTGGTAGTCGTTGATGACTCTTGGTACTACATGTTATCCAGCGTAATAATATGGACCTATGAAATGTTTTCATTTTCGAGAGAGTTACTGTTAGTTTTTTTCCAAATCCATTCAAATTCGATTACGAAAAAACAGCAGTTGGATTATTTTCAATAATAAGAAGATATAAATATATTATAGTGTTAAACACCATAAGAATGTTTTCTGAACCGCTTTAAAGTGTTTTCAAAAACGTGATGTACATTTTAAAACACCTTCCCGGAATGGGTTAACGAGTGATTTCTTAGCTCATTCTAAAAAAACTGTATGGCAGGGGGAAAGAGGGGGATCCATCTGCCATACCCACTGAGATGTGGCGTTTTAAAGAAATTGTATCCGTTCCACGCTTTTTGAATTAGTCATTCGACATAAAAGAAGTGATAAGTGGGATCCATCTGCCATACCCACTGAGATGTGGCGTTTTAAAGAAATTGTATCCGTTCCACGCTTTTTGAATTAGTCATTCGACATAAAAGAAGTGATAAGTTTACTAATAACTATCTAGCATATCTATCATCCGTCACGTATTGAATAAAAAAATATATGTTTGCGTTTACTCTACAATGAAATTAAAATATTGGCAAGGTTAACATACATATATCGTAGCAAATAAAAGTTCATTTAATTTAATTATTTTTTTATTTTTAGTCCGTGATAGAAGCGTGTTTTTTTAGGTTTTCTTAAACTATATTTTATTTTACACTTTTTAGTCTTAAAATAACTTTAACACGTTTATTACTGATTCAGAATACATTTAAAATTCGCTTAGTTAGCGTTTTTAACAGTTTCGCTTCTCGCGCATTTCATTGGCTCTATACTGTCTCATGTACAGATTTGACTGTATTTGTTTTCCTTTTCTGTCAGTCTCACTCAATTTCGCTTCTTTTTCTTTGCGTTTTTGTTTTTCCTTTTCTAATCGTCGTTTTCTTTGCATTGCTGTTTCCAATGGTTTGAGTTTTTTTGTTTTTGTTGTATTCATTTTATTCTCACGAGTAGCGGACAATGCAACGGTCGATACCCCCAGTAGACCGAGTAAGGGGGCAAGGCTAACTACAACAGGATTGCTCCCAGTGCCCTGAGGTGACATTTGCGATATGACATTTTTCGCCACCCTCGTACCATTCAGCCCTCAGCACGTTTCTCACCTTGGCTTGGGTGGGATTTCATAGTTCACAGCATTAAATGAACTTTAGCACTTTCTGCTTCTTGGCTCCATCATCAGATTCCTCTTCACCCATTTTACCTTTCCGTTTCGTTATAGATAAGAAAATTTTTTCCGCCATCTTGGGGCGTCCGCAATAATGAGTTTAGTCAGCAAACCCTTTCATTTGATACGCATATCATGGGAGTGCATAAAAAATAACTAGTTCGCCATCTTTGGGAGTCCGCCATATTGGATTTCAAGATTTTCTTACATAATAAGTTACAGGTGAAGCTAATGAAAACGTATTAAAAATCGCTAACGACCAATTTTTGTAGTGGAACTGAAAGTAAAACAGCCTAATTTGGCGATAAATAACCCAACCTGACAACCCTGATTCCCATATATTTTATGTGACTTTTTGTGTGGTAAGTAGTGACTTCGGAGGCTACCAGCTTTATTTTGGAGGCCAAAACTGAAAAGCTGTGATAGTCATATTCGTCCATAGGTACAATCCTAATTATCTGTGACTACGGCAAACTTACTTATAAATGTTATTTTTGCCACAGAGCTTTATCCGTCACGTTTAGATATGAAAGGGCCATTAACAGAATTATCCAAAATGGTGGTAAATCGCTTTTACATTTTAGATAAATCCCTTAATGATATGATAGTAACTAAAGTTATTGTTTAATTTTATTAGTGATGAAATACATTAATCGCTAAACTTTACGTTATTCGAGTTAGAGTTTAATTAAATGTCGACTGCTCATTTAACTGATTTTTAAGTCAGTTTTCAGTAAACCAATTTAAATTGCACGCAAAATGACACAATATTTGTTTTAAATTTGTGAATGGCAAAGATACTAAAATTTGATAGTTTAAAAATAAATTAGTCAAATAATACAAACCTTAGTAACTGGACTTTGGTGGACGGTAAAAGTTTGGAAAAGTTGTGGACCATGACCCACTGTTTCTGGATGCTGAACAATGACACGAACTGATCCAGATTTTGTTCCGTAAGCGATTTCAATCCAATTTCCACATAAACCTATGAGAAAATTAAATGAAAGACATCAGACAATTAGATAATATAAAGAACAGCTGCCATTTTATAATTATAATGCAGCACACATTCAAAAAATATCTGAAATATTCTCGATAAAAAGGAACACTGGATATATGCAGTAATAAAAAATGTTTGTCCTCGCATATTTTATACAAAAATGTTGCAAACATGCCAGCACCAAACTACTTGCTAAAAAAATAAGTGTTATCTTGTTCTAAAGTTCGTGTATATCCGTGATTTTAAACTGAACAGAGTGAAATTTTGCCCTTTCATTTGCATCAAATTAAATATAGATATTATATCCTGTTACACGAAACGTGACATAAAATTTGCAAATATAATAAAAATAAAGCATGACTTCATACATATTGATTGAAAAAGATGTTTGCCAGTTTTGTATATTCCGTTAAAGTAGAAATATCCCGATGTAAGAAAAACGATGCATTTTTTTATTTAAATAAAAGCAAGGTATGATAAAGATTAGAGAAAAAAATTCACAAAAATTTGCGTGATTATATAAAATTCCAAACCTTTCTGGATTACTAGGATATTTGAAATTCGTTCGTTACCTTCTCGTCCTCGATCCGGTGCTGGCATGAAGAATTTCGGTTTGACAAAAATAAATAATGAATTTTCATTTACAATTTGAATGTATATTAACAAAGCAATGAAGTAAAGCAGTTAAGACATGCATTGTTTGTATGAATATTAAAAGATAAACAATGATTACATAAAAAATTAATTGAATGTTATCTGCATTGATAAATTTTTATATTTCCATAACTCATAAAGGGTCATATTTATAAATCCTGAGCTGGAGCTCGCTCTTAATTTTTTCAGAAAGAAACGAGATTAATCTAGGTGATTGAGAGCGAGCTTCAGCACACTTTTTATGAATATGACTCATAGATTTAATATCTGATTGCTATGCCATAGCTATCTACCCACAGATGTGGACACATGGGATTAATAGTTACATCTATATTTCCTATCAAAATAAAGAAGAGAGAAACGAAATCTCTAGACAAACGGATTTAAAAAGGTCGGGATTGTGTTCTAGTCGGGAAATTTTAAATGGAGACTTCGTACCTAACCTTAAGAAAAATTTGCGATAACTTAGATAATGGTATGGATTTTGAGATATAGTAAAGTTAAAGCAGTTGCACCTATTGATTAATAGACATTATAAAGCGAGACCAATGGTCGATTCAAATCGTAAGGTGAGTTATCTATAGAACCAACGAGGTCTTTCGCAATTATTTCCAATGCTGCCTTTGCCGAGATAATTATGCATACAAAGAATAATAGGACGTTTATTGATCTCCATTTTTAGGAACTGATTTTTAAACAAAGCTGCAACTAAGAGTGCACTTCTATCGCTGTTTCATTGTATTCTCCGCACTAGACAGTAATAATAAACAACTTATATTAGGCATCACACACACTGTTTTTTCGTGCTAATATTTAGAATCGTTAAAACTAAATTTCAAAACTAACATTATGGTACGCTGAGACCTTCACTCGACATCTTTATTTCCCTCCTCCCCTTCCTATTATCCTTCCCAAGGCTGTACTATAGCATCATAGGGTATCCCTGAGCTTTGGCTTCACAGTAAAAAAAAAAACTTGAAATTTACATTTCTTGATTCTAATAAATGTTTCGTTTATAAACTGTAGACTGAATGTACAACCAACCAATACCCTAAATTTCCAAATTAATAATAAAAAATTAAAACGTGGTGTTATTATTTTACACGCGAGTGTACATTCAGAAGATGTACAAAAATTATTTATAAAGCTGTAAATTTATAAAAGAAAAAAAACACAGGAACAAATATTTGAATTGGACTAACCTAATTCGTGCTTCTGCTAATGACTAATATTTAGTGTCCCGATGATTAATATAACGGTTTTGAATTGACTGTCTCAGATTTTATTGATATTTTGCCGAATTGTTCAGTGAAAGCAATAAACGATTTATTATTTACAATTATTTTGGAGTCATGATTTTTTGAAAAATTCATAAAATTACGCTTTTTCGATTGAGAATTGTGTTGGTTATTTAAAAAGTCATATTTTCTAAAATATAAAGCGTACAATAGTCATTAACGACACATTTTTAAGGAATAACAACTTTCCAAATCCTTTTTTCGTCATTCGTCCTTTAATATCGAAAATATATATTTTTATTTTTTATTATGTTGTAATCCTAAATGTTCCTAAAAAGCTGTAAAATTAAAACTTGGGACGCGAACGGGTTCATAATAAAGTTAATTTTAAATGTGTAAGCTACCTAAATAATATTCATAATTATTGGAGCCTCACTTTTAAAGCGAGTCATTAACGACTGCTCTACAATTACCAGAACCACAAATTCCTGCGCTTTTTCAAATTCTTTAAAAAATTATAGCTCGAAAAATAATTGCCTGAAATCCAAAATATTCCTTTCACGGTAAAATATCATTCAAATCTGAGACAATCGATTCAGAAAAGTTCCCAAAATCGGTCGATTTTCAATGAAAGGACCTCAACTTATTTAAATATCTGGGCCTTATTATTAAATCCATCGGATCGGAAAAAGTTGTAAATCCCCTATATTTACTTTTGTAAAGCAACAGCACCTTTTTTCGAACCGACGAATTCAACAAAAAGGTCACTTAAAATCTAATCGTTTTTTTGTTTAGGAAGCCGTTTACACGTTTGAAGTTTTGTAAATTTCTCATATGAAAAAAGAAACTTTTTGAAATCTTACGTTTGAAGAGCTCCCAAAAGAAATGTCTAGATGAATCCAGTGGCATTATATGAAAGTGTACGGTGTTGATGATGACTAGCGCTTTTCGCTACAATTTATTTTTTCATTATTTTTTGTAATAATTTAATATAATTTTTGAAAACAGACCCATAAAGGGATCAGTATGAAAGTAAACAAACTATTGCCTGACAAAGCCAAAGTAAATTGACACACATATATTAGAATAAAATAAATAAATAGTTTTCCTAATATCTTACAGTGAATGGCCAATATATATCATTATAAATGACACCGGTATCATTACTAACCGATTTTAAGCCCATAAAATACCGGTACTCAGTCGCTGGTGGGTAATATCGTACCGTTTTAATCGTTTTTTTTTTTGGATAAGGGTTATGTTCCGTTTCGGTATTAAGTACCTGTATAAGCAATATCGGTACTCAGTCTCTGTGGGTAATATCGGTACCGTTATCAATCGATGTTTTTGGATACCTTAATACCTTGGCCAGATAAAGGTTCTGTCCCTTTTATTTAGTGAACACCGACATAAGCAAAACCAGTACTCAGGCCATACTGGTACTCAGTCTCTGTTGGTAATACCGGTGCTATTATCAATCGGTTTTTTGGATAAGGGTTCTGCCCTGAATCGGTATTGAATGCCAGTGTAAGCAATACCAGCCATACCAAAGTTTTACCCTGAATCATACTCATGCAATACCGGTGCTGAGTCCCTAGTTGGTAATACCGGTACCGTCATCAATCGGTTTCAATGATAAGCATTCCGCCCTGAATCGATATTAAGTACCGGTATAAGCAATACCGGTACTCAGTTCCGGATTGGTATTACCGGTGCCATTATCAATCGGTTTCATAGGTAAGGGTGTATACCGATACAGCGAAATAATTCCGGTACAGTTTTCAGTCCCTGGTTGCAGTATCTAGTGAAGTATCATTAAAATTAGTTTAAGTATGAAATTTTAGTGGGTATGCCTTCTAAACGTAAGAATACAGTATATTCTGAAAAAGCTGGTATTTGGGATAGTTTCGGGAAAAGTATAAAAAAAGTATAGTATTTAATATTCGTTGCTCTAAAATTTCGAAATTAAAAACGAAAGACTAAGAGTGTTAATTGAGCAAACTTACCGGCGAGAGGAATACATTAAGCCGGAAGAAGCTTTATTTACTTGGTTTTTAGAGCAATATAGACAGCACAAACCCATTTACATGGACATTTACTATCTGCCATAGCAAAGTATCTTTTACAGGAAGTTTACAACCATTTTCATTTTACAGCTAACAAATATTGGCCGGACAAATTTAAAAGACGTTATGACGTCCGTTTGTTAAAAATTACAGGAGAAAACTATCCAATGATTCAATAGTACTTCAAACTGTGATTTGTATCGGATCTAAACAAATTTATAAGAATGCTGAATAAGCAGTCTTTTATCAAATGTTGCCTAATAAGATATTTGGTAAAAGAGGCAAAAGAAAAACCCCTGGTCGGAAAATAATTATAGCTTGGTCCAGGAGTAAAGGCGCCCTTCTACTGTTTAAAGGAGGGGTGATAACCATATTCACTGTTTTACTACCTGCAACTAATGTCTTTACTGATTCACTTCAGTATTAGGAAGTCGGTAAATGCATGCGTACGCGCAGAAAGTTAATACGAAAAAATGTTAATTTCAATGCAGAAATGATGGGAAATAATCTTCTTATCCAAACATAGACATAGTTCGAAGTGGTCAAACACGCGAATTTCTAAATTTATGAAAGTGAGTAAACATGGCTTCACAGATATGAAGAGACTGGTAATGTACATACAAAATGTAAAAAAAGTGGTGGAAAACGTGTATCCAGTGAAAAAGAAGATAAAGTAATTTTAGACCTTGTGACAAAATATCCAAGGGATACTGTGGCTCAGCTTCAAACATAATACAGACAGTAAAACATCCGTTAAAAGTGCACGCATGGGGTTGTTTTTCACAACATGGATTAGGAAAGTTAATATTATTTACCAGAAACTTAAATATTGATTTTATGTGCACTATATATAAAAAAGGATTCTTGCCATCAACAAAAAGACAATTTGGAAGTTATTCCGGGGCTTGAATATTATGGGAAGGCAACGGTCTAGAACATGCACGGAATTTAAGGACAACAATAATATCCAAGTTCTACCATGGCCATCAATGTCTCTCGATATAAATCACATTGAAAATGTTTGGGGTATTATGAAGATGAAAATGGCGAAAAAACAAAAAGCTTCTCTTAAATCTTTTACGCGACAGATAAGGTCAGTATGGAAAAATTTACCAACAATTAATATTATTATCAATGCCAAATCGTGTAAATAAATTACTAGATACACAGGGTGATTGCATAGGGTACTGCAAACCGAAAAATATGTTAAACTAAGAAAATAAACAAAATTAGTACCACTTGGATGTTGTGTTTTCATTTTAGATAGGTGCCGTTACCCATGGACCAAGCTGTTAGGAGCGTTTGACACTTATAGCCAGTATCAATGTATGAGGAAAACGTAAATTAAAACTTCTTATCATTGACAGGTCCCAGCATCCAAGAATATTGAAAAAATCCAAATAAATAAATAATATATACCGTAAAATGGGGTGATAAGCGCTACAAAAAATTTTCAAATGAAAATCTACTATGTTTTGCTACATTAAAATTACAACGGAAATCGGCCCATACCTATTGTGTATCTCTCTTTTAAGAATCTGCAAGAAAATTAGAGGTTTCGATAGAGGAAATACTTTACTTTTTGGAAAATCGCGATTTTTCGAAAAAGTCGAAATGGGGTGATAAGCGCCACTTGCAGAAAATGGACAAAAAGATGTATTTTTGAGCTCGATTTCTATTTTTTTTTATTAAAAAAAGTAAATTTGACATTTTTCGAACAAAATTCTTGAATTTAAACTTCATTTAATTTCATTGAGAGAATGGAAATGAAACGTCGTCTCCGGATTTCAGGATGGGTTTCGAGCGACAGTTTCGCCATTAATTTTTTCGTTC
>QYTT01070887.1:0-11977 GCA_006980735.1 Dasypogon diadema
ATGTTGCCACTAGTATTATTTGTTAGCCTATTTCCACTAATGGTTCCAATGGCTAAAATTCTAGATTATTTTAACTGCATTAATAAGCTCAAAGGAGAAAACCAATTACTAAAAACATTTTTAAATTTTGGTTTTACAATGTTTGCCCAGTAAATAATGAAAATCATTCTGAAAAAATCGTTTTACTGTAAATAAAATTTTTCAAAATAACATCCTTGAGCATCAATATACCGATTTCAGTGCTTCTGCTATTTTTTTGTAGTATTCCTTGATCTAAGACCCCTTTCAAAGCACTCACGATGGATGATTGGACGTGTTATATAGTCCTGAAATGGTATCCTTTCAGGCTGGATTTGACCCAAAAAGAAAGCGGCGGATATCAGGCGGATACACGGGAATGGAGCAGTGGTATCTGCCACTTTTTCTTTCTGTTCTTCGGAAAAAACTTTTGGAAACAATTAGGCACAAATTTTCTGAGACAATTTCATGGACAAAAAGTTTTGGAAATCCCACCCTATCTGCTATTAATGTAACACTTAGACGTAGGTAAGAGTCAAAAACTGATTTAGCCAGAGCCACAATGACCGAACTTCCTGAGCATTGCTCGTCCTCGATGCCCTCTGTCTCTTGTTTGAAAGCTCTGCGTCGCTTGTAGACTTTGACATTCTATAAAGAACAGTGAGCTTGTCGTAATATAGCAAGCATGCTGGTAGCAGATTTCCTAAGCTTTGCGCCATTTTGTAAATATTTGGAAACTTCATTTTGTCCTTTTTCGGTAGAAAAAAAAAACTATTGCAAACGGCTTTCAAGAAGTCCGGTCCCAGGATCGATCCCTGAGTCACCCCCGACGTAATCGTCCTTCCTTTCTGTCCCTGTCTGGTCTCATAGAGAACCTAACACCTATTTGCCTTAAGTAGAAAATTTGAAGAACGAGAAAGTATAAAGCAAGGGTAACATGCTTCCGTTTTTGAGTAGCATATTGCAATGAATGCTTCCTTTTATCTCAGTGAGTTAGAGTGGTAAGTTATATGTGAAGCTTTACTTTCTGTAATCTATTTCATGATCTATAAAGTACATCCTCAGTTTCAAAATTAGCATTTTTTAAAGTAATATCTGAAATATATAAAAAATTTGATTTCATTATAACATCTTTATAACTCTATGTAGTCTGGAAAAGATAATGTGTTGCCTTTTTATTTAAGTCGTCTTCTTTTGTGTGGGATTTTCATTCTTAAGGGAAATTACCCTAATCCCAAAGAATAAAACTTCATATCTGGCTTTAAGTGATTCTCCCTACTTCTCGAATAACTCAATTATTATGCAACATCACGTCGTTATGTTTCAAGTCATTCTAAAACTTTGTGTAACAAACACTCCATGTGTAGTGTATGTTGTTTAAGTAGACAGAAAACAAAATGGTCTATATCTATGTCCTCAGATATGGTTACTGTTGAAGGGAAGTACCAAGTGCTGGACGACAGGAAAACTAACCCTACATAAGTCATGTCTTTTAAATTACGCTTTCACATACCTAAAGCTGATCTCTAAAAGCATTTCAGGAGAAGTCCATAAATAATGCATCTCTTGTCCCTTTTAACTAGAATCCCCAGAAAAGCAATTTACCGCAGCTGAAAAGATAAACGGTGACTCTGGTAGCTATGGGCTTCAGTAAATTGCTCCCTATATATTTTCGTATCGATCGTAAAAGCTTACCATATCCAGAGAATTTCGTTGGAAGAGCTTCCGCTCGACTAGTTGATTTCTTGGTACCTAATATCAAAAAGGAAACTAACATCCACTTCCAGTCTAGTCGCTGGTAATTTTCAAGTAATTTGTTCAGATTCAGTTGGTGTGTCCCGTGAGGAAATGAATCTTTCCGAATTCATGAATTTCTTCCACATTTATGAGCACAAATTACATTGATGAGGATTTCATGTTGAAACTATTTATGGCTCACTGATTCGATTTTCGTAAGGTAAATCAACTTCAAGGCATCTATTTGAAGTTATTCTTTTGTGGAGTATATGGAATAATTAATATGTATGCTTTATTGTGAGACAAACTGAATAGATACAAAATACAGAAGTTATTTAAACAATTATCACTAGCAGATACAGGAAAAAAGCAATCAGGCAACGTTTATTATTTATTATTACTAAATTTCTTCTTACTTACTTTGATATGCAATTTTCTGCTTGTTTTTCGTATTTTTATCACGAAAAAAGTGAAAGTTAATGCACACAGGACAAGCAGAGAGACAAAAAGCAGTTTGGGGATTATTATTTAATCTGGCAAATTTTGCAAGATATTCCGCAATTTTTATTATCAAATAAACTGTCAAAATTGTATAAATTTAATTTTAATACGCAATACAAGACTTATCTATTATCTAAATGGAAATCCAAAATTGCGCGATATATCAACACCGCATTAGACCTGCGTCACCTCGTGTACTGCGATTTATAAATCATGTTTATACAAAGCCACAATATACGAGGGTTACCGGTAATCGAAGCTTCCAAAAATACTTGATGATGTCCTGCTAGAAGGAAGTTATTACGAATTATGATGAGGAAAAATATTTAGTTCATAATACACATCAGAAAAATTACACAGGTTTTTGTGTGCTGATTACAAGAAAAATAGCCAAAAAATCTCCATGTCAGGTTTTTCTGTCATTTTGGTTTTAATTTGTTATTGTATTTTCTATAGAAAGCAGGTTCGACGAGAATTTTGGCTCTCTGAAATAAGCCTAAAGCCTACTTGTCATATTCTAATAGATTGATTAAGCCTATTTGTACAGGTCTGTTATTGAATACGTTCGTAATGTAGGGGAAACGCTTATATAAGCTGACTTTCCTCAGAAAGTCTTAGGAAAGTTTTACATGGTTTGCAAAATCTCATCTCAGTGTCATTTAATACCAACATTTTTTCCGAATAAGGTGTCAAAATTACCAGGCAAACAACTCTTTGCGGTTTGAATTTGACATTCTGTTCGGAAGAATTATTTAATATCAAAAGTAACTAAAATCTCAAATATATTCTCTAAGATTTTCCGAGGCTTTTAGAAGCCATTTCGTCTCGATTCCGAACGGATTTAACAATAGACATATAGACAATTACTGACTATTGTATCTACAAAGAAGCAGAAAACGCACATTTTTACCTAATTATAATGTTGATAAGTTAATTGGTGTTTCTTAGAATTATATTCCCACATGCTAATTTGTTAGGAAGTAGGAAATGCCGAAAAATTACAAGAAATAATTAATTACATGCCTGAGAATTTCCAAAACTTGGGTTTCCTCATGGGTTTAAAACTTTGCTTCCTTCACTCCAACTTACTGTACTTTCTCGATAACTTAAGTTCCATGGGTGAAGAGCAGGATAAAAGATTCCATTATGATATCAAGGAAATGGAATGGGGATACCAAGAAAAGTGGAATAGAACCATTATGGCAGACTTCTGCTGCAACGTGATGAACCAAATAAGACCCATAAATGAAAATCCACAATGAAGGCTTTAAAAAAACAAAGGTTGTTATATGCTTCCTGGGCATATAGGAGACGGTTGTGCATTTTAGGGATACTACCCGAAAAGATTAATTGGGGCCACATGATATATATATATTTTATAGGCTCAAAGGTACTTATCTGTAAGTTTTGCCTTGATTACCCCGGATGAAAATGCCGAACCATTAAAGAATACAGGTCATGCCATGCGGTGCTGATCCTTTCATATTATCCCTTCTAATCCGAAGCTGATAAATTCAAAATATCTTATGTAATTTCACTGACTACTGCGAAAGGTATTCCCATTAACATGTATGTATCTTCTAAAGTGTTAACTGAATCCACTGAATCCCATAGTCTTCAACAAGGGAATATTTGAACTCCTGCAGAATATAATAATAAATTTTGTCCAGAAGAAAAACTATTATAACAGTTGACGTCTTTTCAATTTGCGAAACTTGAAACGATTTTAATCAGAGAGTAATTTGCATATTGCGGTTCGTGTGTTAAACAAGAGATATTTAAATTAGCTCACCAACACACATTTTGGGCACCACAGCTTCACTGCTCCATTGAAATGTCTGAAAGTGCTGCATAAAGATATCAGCAGGGTTGATTATAATTTTATAGCATGCGTTGGCATAAATGTTTCTGCACCGTTATATTTTAATCCCGCTTCTCTGTATGGTAGCTCAGACTAGACTTGACCACCAGCTAGGCAGACAATTTTGTTGTCCATTGTGCAATCCAATTCAAAGTGATCTTCCGGTCGATATCAACGGGATGATTGTATCTCTTCTCGATTTGCACACATGAATTTTTCGCTGTAGCCGTTGATATGATAATAAATTGATTTTTATTTTAATTAATAATAATTAGGAGTGCCGGCAGTTGGGTGTAATTTTAATTATGAGCACTTAAGCGGATTAATGTTGTGATTCTGGGAAGAGGCCGAAACAGAGGCTTGCTGTGAAACGTGTAAAATGTGCAGAGGATTATAAGAGACCTTGAATTAATTGAAAAAAGGAATGTGGCGTGATTTTTAATGAGACTCTCCCATTATGTCTATGATCCCTCTCTCCAACTGAGGTAGATCTACAAAATAGGAAGATTTAGAACACGAGATGAGTAGATAGTGTCATCCTCGACTATGCCCACCTTTTTGAGGGGATATTTTAGAGGACAGTGGTAGTAAGCCTCTCAAGATCCTTAACTCCGATGTATTCAACATGAGGAGTTCTTCCGAACGTTCTCGCGATTAGCTTACGAACTTTTTCGCTTGCCTTAGGCCAGGTTGGCCAATCCAATGTGATTGTTTGGCATTTTGTTCCCATGGTTGGAAAGCAGTCTTGATGCGATCTTTGAATAGATCCCAAAAAGGTTGTGGGCAAATGAAGTTGAATTTAGCACCTCTTTTACCAAGCGCTCCACAGTCTCATTTCCTTCAATGCCCTCATACCCTAAAGTAATTTTATAGCTTGTAGTCAGTTACATTATTGGAACAATGAGAGAAAGCTTTCTTCTTCTTGTAAAAGGGATCAGGACTGTTTTCTCGGGTGGCTCTAATGCCTTTAATGTTTCCGAGTTTTGCCGTGCTTACCCGATTTGAGAGGGCTATGAACATATCTGAGAAGGCGCTTAGGGTGATCTCTTTGTCCTCCATTGCCTCTTCCAGCCTAATAATAACCCAACCATCTGCATAACCACAATTACACATTCGGACACCTCCTGAAGGAGCTAATCTAGAACCAGGGACAATATATAGAGGACAGGATACCTTCTTGGAGCAGCCTTTGGTGACGTATGGTGATTTTTTCTTTGCTGCTCAGCATATTCCTTACCCATATTACCATTGCGGCTTTCATGTTTCTCTTGACGGCTGCTCCTACCGTGGCACAGAAGGCGCTATTGTCCAAGATCTGAGTATTTTATTAAACAGAAAAGAAAAGATTTTTGAGTTGCTCACTCCATGAAACATGAAGTTATCTTAAAACCGCTGTTTTTAAAATTTCCCGAAATTTCTTGCAACTTTTATATATATTCACAATTTAAGCGGAACGCTCTGAATATGTGGGGACGAAAACTATTTTCAGTTTGGATTATTCACTAAAATTATCCCAAAAACATTTCGAAATCTGGAAATGTCCCCCACGCGATACTGAAAAGGTTTTCAAGAACTTTGGTTTCTCAATATCCCTTTCATCCAAGACTTTGTAAATCCGATACTTTTTAGTGAATTTAAAAAAAAAAATTCTAGCATTAATAAATCAACGTTAAGAAAAACCCTAACTTCTTATTGGTTTTTCTGTTGTTGTCCATATTGAGGGAAGCCTTTATCAAACCACAGAAATTTTCCTAATTCCTAACTTCCATAAATCTTACAGTACGCCTGGTGAAGGAATCCAATTTTGTTATCGTAACTTACTTAGAACATGCTATGTATACGGATTCAATATATCCAACCCATAATTTATACGCTGAATGCGCAATCGAAGCACTTGCAACAGTTGCTTGCCTATTACAATCCTCGGAACGTGTGGTAAGAAGCAATAAAAAGAATACTATCGATTGATTTCCAGCCACAAACGTGTACAAACGAAGCCTTTTCTCGTCAGAGTTTGTTGCCCTTGTGAAAAGGCTACGCTATTCCCATCACCATGAAATATTGTCTGTAAACAAAACGCTTCAATAAAAAAGAGGATTCCACTAAGCTGGTATCCCTTACCCCCGCCGAGAGAAGTGAAACCTAACATTTAAAAAGGACAAAAGCGTGTCGCTACAAGTTTTCCTTTTATTCATAACCAGTGCTGAAAAGCTTTTCCATCACAGTTAAAATATTTTTCCATTTTTTTTCATTTTTCATATTTTATGGCCATTTCAGAAATCAGAGTCCTTTGTTAAGAGGATTGCTGTCGCAAAAATGTGGGTTATATCTCATTTTGTGATGATACAGCTGACCGAATTCTTCCTTGGAAATGTTTAATTTGGTACAGCTGGAAGCAACCCCACGGAAGCAAGGACTATATTGTAGACACTGCAAAATG
Source organism: Dasypogon diadema (assembly GCA_006980735.1). Taxonomy (NCBI): domain Eukaryota; kingdom Metazoa; phylum Arthropoda; class Insecta; order Diptera; family Asilidae; genus Dasypogon; species Dasypogon diadema. The sequence goes on from QYTT01070887.1 coordinate 6,558, forward strand.
TTCCATTAAAAAGTTTCCAAGGGAGAAATTTAATTGCGTGCTTGAAATCGGACTTGCAGGAATATTTTCTTCTGTCTCATTATGCTGAACTGCTTGTATCGATTTTTGGGCATTTCTTCGTAAGTTGCTCCTTTTTCGTACGGCGGCATTTGCATGGTTTTCGTTCATTTGAAGCCAGTACCCTTTTTAAAGTGAAAATTAGGGTAAATCGGTGGTGAAATTGAGATTCGGTCATTCGTTTCTGAATGTCTGATTTCCATTTAAAAAGACCCATTTCGTAAAAGTCGATAAGTACGGTTTTTAGACGTAAAGGTTTCGGACTGTAATGAAACCCAAAGGGCGGGATTCCATATGCACGTTTTTAGAATGAAGGAAAAAATTCATTGACTTTATTTAAATTTAAGGACGAGGAAAATATGCTGAAAATGCTTGAAAATATTTTTCCTTTCTGTTCAGAAGTAAATGAGAGCAGCAAAAATGGCATATAGGGCGCTATTGAGTTCATTGTGGGCTTTTTACAAACATGCAATGTTTTCATAAATTTTCTGAACATTGTAAAATAGAGAAATTCTAATATACACACTTTCCCTTTGTAACATAGGTACAAAAGTTTAGTTTATTCCAAATTCAGTTTTAATTATTTAAGGGCCGTGTTCATTAAGTGATATTGGACTATTTTGAACTTAATTTATGTGGTTGTTTTTTTTACAATTTAAAATCAAATGACTCTAATATTTCTTAGTGAATACGGTCGTAAATGTACCACAAACTAATAAACTAATTCATCTGGAGGTTTTACTATTCAACCTGATCTACAGACATATTATTGCGGTCTAATAATTTTGTTCTTTTTGGTATATAGGGCTGAAATGTGTTTCCATTATTAGTTTCATTTTTACTTGATTCTGTGCTTTCGAAATCTCAATAATTATCAAGAGCTGAATTTTTAAATTGAGTTTGAAGACCAGAGTGTCTTAAATAAGAAGAATTTCGTCGAAGCATTTGATTATCCTCTGTTCGAAGAATATATAAAGATCTTGAGGCAGAATATTTACATGGGATTTTAATTGGTTTCTATACATTTTCTTCTTCGCTAAAGATTCTCCCTTCTCTACTATACTCCAGATTCTTTTGTCGTGATTCATTTTGTAACAACATTGGCTTTTTAGAAGTCCTCTGGGCTTAGGCTACAAAATTCTTAAGTAAAAATGAATATTTGAGTTTTTTAATATATGTATTATTCTGTTTTAGTCTTAACCAGTGCCATTTAAATCAAAATAATTATATGCTTGCTTCTTGGTGAATTATTTGTGAATTTATCTTATACAAAATTTTGTAAATTACATATTTCAAGAAGAATCTTTTCATTCTTTTAATATAATTTTCATTGTTGGCCATTACCACACCCATTTAAAATTTATTTCCCATCAACATTGTACGAATAGGCCATTAAATGTCTCTCTTCTGTACCATTAAGCATCCTTCTTATAACTTACCTGTACATTTGGTCCCCTCTTAGATTTCTATTATCCTTATAGTGAATTCTCTTAACAAATGGCAAAATTACCACATAAATTTTGGTTTCAAGCCAAAGTTTGTCTGCCTGGCTGTATAATTAAAAGTTCTCCACAAAGGGCTGACATATGTACGTGAAGACCTAAAGTATTATATAAAGGCCAAACTCATTCAGGTGCTGCATAACAGAAAATAGTAGTAGTAGTAGTCTCCTTCGTTCCAGGAACAATACTCTCAAACTATTGTAATCTATTTCAATGGAGAAAAGTCCTAATTAATTGTTGTAATTACTACGGGAGAGAGTGTGTCCTGCGAAAGGGACATGCATCTTCCAGTCTTAATTACTTAGTCACCACACAGTTCACAGTGAATCTCTTCGCTCTTCTACTAATTAATGGTGGGGCATTTAACTTGTGCCAATAATATAATTTATTCAGTGTCACAAAAGGATTTTGTCTTCCACTGTTGCAGTATGTTTGCAAGGATGAGTGTTTTCAGTGGAACAGTTCAGGTTTAAAGTAAATTTGAGAAAAGCAAACATTTCAAATTGCTGTTATTTCTAGGTAAATGGTACATACGTTTTCATTTAACCAGTGACATACATTTATACAGCTATTTGCTGAAGTTGGGTAAAGTTGGCACACGTTTTTGTGGAAACTCTCGTAAACATTCTAATTTTTTGTATCCATATTTTCTTAGAAATTCATGTACATAGTTGTAAAGCTCGAGTGGTCAATACCTACAAAAATTTATAACGATGCCTCTATGATTTCTTCACTTTTCTCTCTGTAATGAAAACTTTCATTTCTCTTATACAACAAAATGATGGGATGCTATGAAAGAAGGGTATTAAAAATATTTTTTTTTTTTTTGTAAATTGTCATAGTATTAAATCTAGGGCGATTAGTCTGATAATGTCTAAAGCGGAAGTGAGTTGACTTCTGCTAAAAAGCAACGTAAACTTTACCCAAATGCAAATAATCTCATTATCTCTCTGTGTCTTAAATATCAATCCTGGTTAAATACAATCATCTCTTCTAATTTACTTTTTTAATAGGCTTTTACGGTTTATCCCTCTTGTACACAAAGCGAAACACTAACAACAAAACTTTGAGTACAGCGAAAAAAAAACTTTTCAGATTTACAAAGAAAATAAAATTTGCCTACGGGCACGCGAAGCAATCTAGACATTAAAAGGTCAACAAAGGATGAAAAGCAAATGGTGTTTTGTATGTTGTTGAAGGACTTTTGCATGTCATAGTATGTTTATGTCATCTTTGTCTCTTCCATAACTGACTGTGTGTGTTATGACGAAAGGATAATGTCTGATTTACGATGATTTTCTTTTCGAGTTATACAACCATTCGCTACTTACTGCTTCTACACTTCCATCAGAAGCACCCCTTACATAGATGTACATCGGCAGGACGACCATTTCTCAGTGTGCGGAGAAGGGAGTCTTATGGATGTCAACAAGGTCGTTTAGATCAAATTTCTTCTTTTATAGAATCTTACATTGGCTGTACTTGACAACATGGGATTATGGAAGATTTGTGGCTTTTCTGGTAGACAGTATTCTAGTGTTAAAGAACAGATTTCATGATATCCTTTTTGGAAGTTGTATTCTTGTGTGTATGTATTCCTTGTGAGAGTGTTTTTGCTGTTGTAAATGTTCAGTTGTAGATTTAGCCAGCTGTAAAGAAATCTATTTGTTATATATCTCTAAGATGATGTAACCCGCTAACTCAGTGAGAAGGTATCGTTCTTACGATTTTTGGTGAGCGTAATACGGCACAATTTCTGTGGCAAGTTGTATAGAACAGCGTTGATTTTATTGCACCTTGGGAAAAATTATGGATTCATGTAAACCGTAATGCGACTATTGCAAGACAACAAAATTTTGTAAGGCCTGGTCACATCTCAGGGTGAATTTCGGCATGATGTGTGTCACACATGTCCGTCAAGGTATCTGAAAGTAAATTGTCGTACCACTATTTAAGTATAAAATCAGATTGCTATGGAGTTAGACTCCTGACCTCTGATAGAGCTACAGTCATATCTTATCAGTAGATACAATCGCGTCTTCAGTTCCATCAGGAGTGTATTTTTAGTATCTTTCCGTGGGCCTCAAGTTATTGTCTATAATGGCATACATTGCTTATTATGTCTCATGTGTAGATTTCAATTAAATTTCTCGTTAATTTTCACAAATGTCTGCATGATTTACGCCTAGGATGTAAATCTCAGTCCAGATTTTCAAGCATCTATACAGAAGGTATAGGTGCTTATTTCTCAATCCCCATCATCCATTTCAAGAAATCCAATATTGCATTAGATTTGGTACTTCATCGTCCAATTCATTAGTTTGTAACCCACAACGGTCTTTGTATTGCATGTTTATGCACTCAGAGTAGTTGTCGAGATGTGTTATGTGAACAGTCTAAAGCGGTCTAGACCCAAGACAATGGTGCTTTTTCAAAGTTAAGATTCAGAAACAAGGCCATGAGTGACTGCATTTTCTTGGAGTCGCATACCACACTGGCTTTTATGTTTTACTTAATCGCTTCCTCTACACATGCATAGTTACCTCGAGAGATTATCCTGTCGTCTTTCCTATTTAATAGACTTTCTTCCAGTGAATGCTCCGACAGACAGGAGTCTTGGGAGTAAAAACATTTTCCATCTATTACTGGTAGTAGGTGGAGTTTTCAGGATGTTTAAGGATGAGATGAATGTTTCAGGCCATTGAACAGCCTGACCCTACATGATGAATAACAAAGATCATTGGTAGGACGATTTGCGTACAGAGAGCTATGATGACAATGGACTAGGAAAGGACATGATGATGTTTCTGTGACTTGAGGGAAATTGATGAGGTTATGTTTGTTTTCCCTGAAGACTTGTTCCTTAAAAGCAAGAAATTCTTCTTGCTGAAGATTGCAACTCAGCACTAATTCAGTTTAATTGAAATTGTACTTGAGAATTAATAAAAATTGCCAGGGTTAACGCGATAAACGTAATTACGCTTCTGAAGTCTCTGAGGAGTTAAACTTCACGCCGCCATAATGATAACACCGATATTAAGTGTGAAGTGGAAGCCGTAATTGCCTGGGCAAACTGTTTTATGATTTAAACCCTGTCTGCACGTCCCCGCTTCATGGTTTATCTTTGGGGTAGAGAAAAAAGATTGACCCTATCTAGAGGGAAAATTCTACTTTATTATAAGAACAAGGAAAAGTTCGTCTCCGGCATAAATATTCCAGTCCTAGAATTATACTCAACCACAGCAGAATTTGGTTGAATTTTACTTTTTGCTGCGTTTCAGGATTCTGGTGTAGAACTCTTCTGGAGTTGGGCTGAAATTAAATTTTGTTCTTACTGTGGGGCATCCTGTGATAAATTATGACATAGGGCCAGTAAAACCCACATCTATACTCTATCTCTTCTCTGCTGGTGTCCTGAAAGAAAAATGCATTTGGAAATTCTGCACAAAGTTTATCCCTCGGCTGGAAAAACCACTCGGGCGTAATGTGGAGAGATTATGTCCGTGCTGAGCTCCAGTTGGCCCTTTTAAAGCTCAACTGAATAAGAGTTTTTGTAATCCCTTCACACGACGATGAAGCAGATTCGACGTGTTTTTTTCGCTTATTTTCGCTCGACAGAAATATTCGACGGTTGATGGATGACGAAAAAATTAATGACGAATTTGTAACTATGGAATAGAGGAGAACAAATTTATGCTGTACTTGATGAGTTGAGCAGACATATAAGCTAATTTGAAGTGAAATGTTGAGTGTGCTGGAGAGATAAGGACCTTCCAGCTAATCAATATTCTCATAAGGCGAAATAAATGGGAAATTTGAGGAGTTTTGATGACATGTTGTGGCAGCTGCGGATATGTAATA
>QYTT01070888.1:0-15819 GCA_006980735.1 Dasypogon diadema
CAATAGCAAACATATAACAAAATCAATTACGCCTTGTTAACACATGAACAAAACTCAAAGTGTCCACAGAGTAATTTTCTTCTACATCTTCTGATTATGAAAGATTTCGTGGAATTAAAAACTGGTAGCTATCGCAGCCATCACTTTGAATTTGTGGACATTGTCCATAATTTTTTAACAAGTCCCTGTGCCGGTGTGGTCACAGGTAAATTGCTACCATTTCAAGAATACCGCTGAACGTCTTGCCTGGATAATGAGTGAACCTCTTATAGCTCCCGCTTTTAGGTGAACTGGACCTGGACTTGGATTGGACTCGAGAATGCAGACAGTAAGATATCTTGCTTCATTCTAATAATAAGGAAAGAGTAGTCGGTCAAGAGTCGAGGCCAATGTCTTCGGCGAAAAGAAGACATTAAAAATGAAATTTTTCGTGATTTACTGGAATTATTCGGTGGTTTGATGAACGACTTTTGACCATTTCGAAAATCTTTACATTATTGTCTTTATGATTTCCAGGAAAATTTCGGTGTTTTTGGCAATTTGATTTCTCGAGGAGGGCACAGATCACGTCTTTATAGCATCTAGTTGGTGTATTGTTTTAAAAATAATTTATACATCTACTTTAATGTCCGTGTACAAGGTGTTTCGTTGTCAAGCGTTCAATCCGACTTATAAGGCTGACTATTAAATAAGTAATCTTGGCGCTTATCTACAGTTTTCGTTGTCGGTTCACAAAGATTTTATTTCAAAATTCTTGCAAATCTAGTCGCCCAATACCATGAAAGATTCTCTTAATTAAGTTAATTTCCTCGTTTTGTAATACAAGCGCATGTATTTCGGTTGACTTACAAATTTGGAATCGTGCTCGTCACCCTCGACTTCAGAAACGTGTTCAACCCATATGGCAAAAGTTGATATGTTGTTCTCGATATGGATCGGGATTACTGAGCGACAATTCCCTGATATACGACATAAACGAAGGGCGATACGTGCGGACTGTCAGTGCAGGGATGGTACAGGGGTTTGTACGCGGACCCGACTTCTGGAAAGATGCCTAAGACAGAATCCTTCGGCTAGATATGCCGGAGGAGACACGCCTAGTAGGACATGCGGGCGACGTCATAGTGTTGATAGCGTCTCGTTTGCTTGAGATGGCGCAGTTCAACCTCAACCAGGTTATAGCAGGGCTAATCACACACTGCCACTGGCTGTGTCCAAGATAGAAAAAATCATCCTCACAAAAAGGAGGATCGGTATTGTCCTGACCATAGAGATGGGCGGGGATCGATTGCTGACGAAGTCTGCAGCTAGGTACCTGGGGCTGATGATTGATTTCAAACTCAACTTCGGGGAACAGATCCGATGTACGGCCGACAGGACAGCAGCGAAGATGGCGTCCCTGAGCAGAATTATGGTCAACAACTCTAGTGACCTAAATTCGAGTATGCGGCACCTGCTGATGGACACAACATAGTCTATATTGTTGTACGGTACTGACATATGGGGATTAAGATGGAGGTCCGAACACGGGTGCTTTCAGTATTATCTCCAAAAGGTCGGCAAGGCTAACTCACCAGTATCCGTATTGCGAACATAGTAAAGACGGTGATGAGCGTAAGCTCTATCTCCAGCCGGTGGGTAGATGGAAGGGCCGATATGGAGTTTGGCAAGATACGTGGAGGATAACCTCGGCACAAAAACTCGAGTGGCCAGGAGAGGCGTTCCAGAGCGTAGCTAAAATAAGGGGCCCAACCCGAAATAATGTGGCAAATGGGTCAGGGATGGAGTTCTCTGAGACCGGCGGGTGGAGTTTTAGCCGGTAATCCAGTCAGGCTTGGCCGAATTGAATTGAATTTAAAAAAATTGCCTTGGTAGGTAAATTAGTTTTTTGTGAAAATTTAACAGTTTTCGCATGGCATTCACAGGAAAGATTGTATTGTTCTCTGGGATGTTGTGAAGTGAACTTTTCATTGTGGGAAATATAGGTACAAAAAATACCTTTGAAAAGTGAAAGTAGTTTGCAACTATAGGTACCAGATTATTTTTATTTCCATACAATAACTACTACTACTAATCTACTACTAGATTATTTAATAAATTTCGCAACTGTAACATATTCCAATTTCCACGTTAATTTAATCACTTGAATGGAATTCTAATTGCTCGAGGTTAACGAGCGATTGCAGCTATATCTGGTGCTCTTTAACTTGGTTCAGGTATAGAAACTGCGAATTTCTCAAACTCGTCGCCGTCAAGGATTACGTGACAACTTAAAACATAACAAGCATCTAAGAAATTGCCATAAGTCATAATCTTGTAGTCAACAAAGTAGAGAAATCGTCATCTTCTTAACGGAATCACATCCATACCGGCCCATTATCCCCCGTCAAATCATTCGTCAAAGTAAATCGCGCAGTTCAAACGGCCGTCAAACTTATTTTCGTATGCAAAACACGCACGCTCTTGCGCTGATCCTCTCTGATGGTTGATGAAGCAAATCACTTAGCGATGGTTCTTTGTTTCTGTGCCGATGCTGAAAGATTCAATCATAGCCATGAATTACTCCGATTCCCATGTTTGTTGGAGTGCACAATATTCTATAACCGCAGCAATTGCAGGAGGGAAAGGCGTTCACAGTACACGATACACTTGATAGTGGAGACAGCTTCCAAAATAGACAACAACTAGTGACTAGAAGACGAAAGCCATTGTTGCCCGCTTCCTGAACATCCAAGTGAAACGCCATCAAGGCTTCAAGAACTCAGATACTTGGAGGCCACAAAATCATCCGTCTCTAGACTCTAGACTTTGTTCACATATGAGGAGGACTCAAATCTGATGTGGCGGCAAAGGCCTTTCAACTCAACTGATGACGATGTCGACCTGGCTCTGATGGATGTCTTCATGAGCCTCTTGGGTCGGCTTTGTGTCTGCGTAAACAAACAATTTATATGTAAAATGGATAATAGAGTATTGCTGAAGCAAAAATTTGATAATTTATGCTGTGGAACTGGACTGAACATAGAAAGCTGGGCCTAATCATCTCGCCGCCCATAAACAAGGAACATAACAACAGTGAGCAACTGTCACTGGTTGCTTGCTCTTCAAAAAAGGCATCAAGTAGTCTGGTTTCGACTTATGTTTAGGTACCTTTAAAGGCGCGATGAACTTGATTGCCATATCGGGTTACCCATCTGTCGACAGCTCTTCGGAATTTCAGCTTATCTTGATGTACTCCAGTGCCTGTATCGCACCGCCTTTGACGAGCTTTTATGCTATTTTTATATTATATTGTGCCGAAGAGAAGTCGTTATCGCTTTCAGAAATCGAATTTCTACAGAAAAACTTGTGAAAATTTATGAAACTTGCATTTAGTTCCCCGTGATATATACTCATATTGGTGGCCGTTTTATGAGTTTTCGTGACGCTTCGAAACGAGCAACATTTGCCAAAAGCAGAAATACCGGTGAAAGATAGAACATAAAAACTGCATAGATACTTTTTATGATCGTTTTTCGTTTATTTTGAATTTTAATCAATATTTTGTAGGTTTTAAATTTGTAGTATTAAAATTTGAGATTAGTTTTTATGAGGAAGTTGCCTTTCACGATCACTGTTACCGTACCCGCTTTTGAAGCTTAATTTAGAACAGTTTGCGCATATTGGTAAATGTTTTTTGGGTTGGAATAACAATAAAACTAGGAAGGAAAATGCAGATATTCAAAAGGCGATAACTGTTTATGGGAGGTATCTTAAATTAAAACAAATTTAGGTTTGAATCTCACCGTCGTCATTCACTTAATGTTTTGAGTTATTAAGTTTCTAAATCTAAATTTTCCATCCATTCTCTAACTGGTCCTATTCTAAATCTCAGTAGAAGAAGATCACGGGCAATAGAATTACAATTATTTTTATCAGGGATCTAAAAGTTCAACAGAGAAATTTGACAAAGTACAGGTCATCGAACTCCTTGAACCGGCCCTTTACAAAACTCGACATCAAGTTAGCCTTACTATGAGAAGCATCAATGTGGACTTCAAGTGAAAAACAGGAAAGTGAGGTAACGAATATCAATTATAAAAGACCTCCATTTAATAAGTGGTAGCCATTTTAGACTTTGTGAAATACCTTCGCATTGTCGGCACAACCGAGGGTCCTCGAGAGGGAAGTAATCAAGTATAGAGTAGGTATGGATATAAATTATGACTAGCAAAGGGCCAATATGGCTACCCCCAGGCACACCGGCAGATACTCTTTCGGAAAGTATTTTCGGGAGAAATAAGCTGAGAACGTTCGAAGAATGGATCCGATCTATAAATCACGGAAAGAAAGCCTTAGGGAGTCTTACACATTGGCGTAAAGGATAACCAAGCAATTATTGTAAAATTCCAATATATTGGTCGTGGGGTGCTTTGCTCTAATGAATCCGTCCTAGAAAATCATAGAAAAGGCTTGCAATGGAAATAAATTACGTCGCAAATGACAGATGTAAAGAGTTTAGACAGACTATAGCTCTGTATTTGAAATTGTCCAAGGGATAGTCATAGAAAGCTTTCAAGCATATGTGAAAACACCAGAAAAAATAAGGCTCAGACTAACTCCTTTAACTATTTTCGCGTCAGTCTTGCTGCCAGCGTCGATTTTGGAGGCTTTTTGCCCTCATATGCCCGAATTTCCAACTATGACTTTATACTTTTTCGGTAGCGATGTACCCTCCTTCCTGAGCTGTCGTAGAGGGCTCTCTTCTGCGCCGTTTCGAATGGTTATCCAGCCTCAATCAGGCCTTCAATCTAAGAATTCTAAAATTCTAAGAAACTGACCGGATCCGATTTTGCTCTAAGATCGCGTACTTGATCAACACCGGCAGAAAATCCCGAGAAACAATCTGGATTAGAAAAGACATAAGAATAATGCATTTTGTCCCAAGTCTGTTTTTGCTATGGCAAAAGTGATGGACTGCAGTTTATTTCCGAATCTCGAAAAGCTTTACGCAAGTAAAAATTACGTGCTAGATATCGAGGTGTGGCCAGGAATGCCTAGCTTATACGTCCAAAAAAGATAGCATTCAGCTTTTAAATGTCGCAAAATAATTATACTGAACCGAAAGTAAACTATGTTTAAAAATAAGACCACTACCTAGACTGATAATTGTCTTCACACTTTGGAATGTAGCCCTCGAACAAGCTCTCTTTACGAGTTACAACTGTGTAGTTATTTCCAACGGTGGCACATGGAGAACAGGTTCTTCAAAAGAAGTATAAAGGTTGCCTTTTTATGTCACTTTATCTGGCTACAGCAACCCTAACAAATATTCACCCTTCGACCTCCAACTTGGACTGGGCGTAAATTTTAAAGAATCTTGCTTTCAAACTAATTAAGTGTTGCCAGACTAAGAGACACTTTCCCGCTGGGTATAATATACTCAATTCTCACAATATATGCTGCTCTTTTATAACATAGGTGGAACCTTTCATCTGCTGTGGGCAAACGAATTGTTAATAGATCAGCTGAATTCATCTATATATTTCCTACCACAGAGCCCCTTCGTAGAAATACATTTTAAATTTACCTGGTCCTAATTTCGTAGAATACATTTGTCCGGGATAGCTAAGAGAAAATTTCTAGGGAGAACATGCGACAGCTGCCCTATTACGACCACTTTTCTCTTATTTATTCAAATCACATATCATGCAACTGTCAAAAAGTAAATTGCTTTATGAAATGATTTCAAATATAATGCGGTTCTTTTGCATCAGAATCAAAACAAAGAAGTCCACCTGCAGCAGGAGAACGCTATGAGAGACAGCTTTCTTCCAAGCCCAAAGTCAATTCGGACTGGAAAACCCATAAAGTAATACGAAATTGTCAACATTCAATAAAATTTAATATAATTCACAAATTTATTTATGTGATGGCAAGTTTACGTTAGCTGGTCAAACGGCGCCGCCACTTAAACATTCATCACGTTTCTGAGTCGAACAGGCATTAGCTGTGTCATCGGACACGAAAACCACAGCACCTGAGGGGACTTACCTGGCAGTGGGGGAGGTCAGCGGTTCGGTAGGGTAATGGTTCGATTTCAAATAAATCGCTTGACCAGTCTCATATGAAAATCACCGAAGAAAGCGAGCAATAAAACTGCTCAAATAGATTTTGTGAGTCTAAGCGAAACCCCTACGAGTACCTGTTCACACATGGCAGGTGAGTTGTGCAAACACCGCGAGTGGATGAGGTGCACCTTCGAAATGAGCGTGGGAACAGCACTTACCACATAAAAATTTATCGATCTGTGGCCGGGAATTTCAATTCGATATTCGACCGATACTAAATTGTGTTAGGAGAACAATTTGTAAACGCCAGAGTCGATTTCCATTCGAGATTTATGGCCATCAGACAGTGATGTCACCGACGTCCGCATAAATAGTTTCGCGTGCATGAGAGTGAATCAAGGCAAATTAGGATTGGTGGGACCGCAGCACAATGCAAAATCCGACAAAAGCCTGACACATCTGATCGGGCTGTTTGATGGCTGTCAGATACCACGGAGATTACCGCGGCTTACTTGGCAGATATTAACCTAAATCCACCCAAGGAGCTGCTGAGTAATCGGGTGGTAGTCAATATGTCTAGTTAATACATGTAATTGATTGCACTGTGATGAATGGAGTTAATACCAAGAAGCGGGACCGGTGATCGATCAATGAAATCGGTATAATACAAGTTGTGACAGGTGACATATGTGCCCCAGTATGAACAGCTGATCAATCACTGCTACGACAATGTACCAGTGAAATTGGATCCGAAGTTAAGCAGAAATCAGGGGTGAGTTTGACTTCTCAATCCTTTGATGCATTTCTTTCCTGTTCATCGGGGAATCAAAATGTTGGTTGAGGGGTTGGTTGGTACAAGAATTGATAGAAAGATATATATCTATGTGTGTGCGTAGTAAAAGGGAAGATGTAAACAACTTGTAGATACCTATTTTTTCCTTCGTTGTTGCATGGGATTTGTGTTGGCATTCCTGAGTAAAGCTATAATTTCCGTAATTAAGGATACTTTATTTAACCTTCCTAGATTTTTCCCTAGAAAGTCTCATGAGTAAATTGTAAATTTTGGTTATAGTTATTGAAAGAAAACCTCTGAGATATGGACAATTTGATCTCTAAGAGCAGATGTAATATGATATCAAAAACATACAATTATATTACAATTTAGTAAAAAGGGGCTAATTTGACTGCCAATTAAAAAGGATGTGGAAAGCTCAGCTTATGATACTATAGCACAACCTTGCGAAGAGGAAAGTAGGAAAGGGTTGTGGGGATTTAGGACGTCGAGTGAAGGTGTCTGTGCATATTCTGCGGGAAAGTGGAGGATGACAGTCTGTTCAAAAATCAAGGATGCTGTCGTCAGCAAAGCTGTGAACTGGATTGGAAGGGAAAGATAAGAGGTTAAGGAAAAGTAGGAAAAGAGTGGGAGAAAATACAGAACCTTGCGGTACATTGTGGCATTGATATTATAAGAGTTAGAGGTAACACAGACGGAACGGTCAGAAAGGAGAGTTCTAATCCAAGTGAGCAGGAACTGGTCTAGACCAAAGCTTGGCTAATAGAATAGAGTGTCCCAGATTCGTAGAAATTATAGAGACATTGTTGCCAGCGTTCGGTAAGGAACGCCATTAAGTCACGTGTATTAGGTGATTAATTTTTATGCACCAGATCTTGAATTCGAATAATGGTTCTTCGAAATACCTAGGTAAATTGTGCTATACGATTAGTAGTAGTAAAAACCTTTCAGCTGCTTAACTAACTATGAAAAGCATGAACCGATTAAACATATGTATTTAGTAGGCAGTTCATTTTAACTTGAATATCTCTGAGGATATATTAAAGTCTTATCTAGCCTTATAATTTTTGATTGTATTCTCAAATATTAACATAGTAATTTTGCATTTGTATTAATTTGAATCTAACTTTACTGAAATTACTTGTCTTGAATACTAGTGTAGGAGCCTAGTCTCAGTACACTTTTTTGCTGGGATAGGTAAGGCTAGAAGGGAAACTAATTATTTAAGAAAAATCAAGCGATTCCTCACCTTAGTATTGACCACGGCACTTCTCAGTAGAGAAAGCAGGAACTTCCACATTAATGTGGAATGCATGATTTTGTAACTTCTATACATTACCAGCGGCATTATTTTGTTCGTTACAATTAATATAGAAATGTCATAAGTATGGAAGGCCTTTAATTGATCGTTATTGGTACTAGGAAGAAAGAATCAAAAAAATTGTAATAGAAACACAGCACACGTTAATTCTGCAGATATGACTTAGTAAATATTATCCATTACCAGTGGTATTACTCTGTTTATTACACTTAACACAGAATTGGTTACTATATTTAAACAATAACTTTTCACTTAAATAAGTAAATAATAAACTCAAACTAAATTAATAGCTTTTGAGAACAACGCATATACGCCACTTCTAATTACAAAAGAGTAAACTGTGCAACAAAAACGAAACGCCTGTGCGAAAATGTGAATAGAGCCATTACCTACTGCATTACCAGAGAATGCGGTAAGTAAATACTGTAAGGCTCGATTACGTTACTCGACTCTATAGTTATTAAACAATTACAAAAAAAACAATTAGTTATTAAACAATTACCGTTTTGTAGTAAAATCAGGCATGGAGTAATGAAATACGTATGTAATGACTTCTAATATTCTCTATTGGGTTGCTGCTCAATGTTGTAGGTGCTTCACTGCAGAAATAATTAAACTAAATTTTATAAGGAACCTCAAATCTTGTAATTGAAGAAGGGAAAAAATAATTCGCCCAATACAAGGCTCGAACCTACGACACTGGGATTAAGATTCGTATCCCTTACCGACTGAACCAGAATAGAAATGAAGAAAAAATTTAAAAATGAAAAATTCAAGGGTTGGTATATCTGTGTAATGGACCGTAAAACCAGAAACATTCTTCGATATTTATAAGAAGTTAAATATTTACCATCTTAAACTCGTATTTGGAAAAATATTTCCATTGCTTTAATTCTGGAATATTGAAATTTTAGCGAATGGACCCAAACATGGAATTACAAGGGGGATTATTATGACTACCCAAAATACGAGTGTGCTATCCATTCAAACACCCACGACCCCTGCCTCCAATCTGGTGCCAGAACAAAATTTATTTGTCGCATTTGCGTTGGCTAGACGAAGATTTGAAACAATTCTCCAGCAGAATGTCTTTAAGTTCCCGATCAGGGCCTGTGCTCATTTATTAATCCGATGTTGGGCTCAATAATTTACGGCCCAGCTACGAAACGTAATTAATTTCTAATTGCGACAACTCTGCCGGAGCGATCGGAGACACTAACATCGGGCATCGGGCCATGATGCAGCCTCGTTTGCACCGATTGTAATGGCCTGGGCAACTGGTAATCCATTAGGGAATCGCCTTTAATGCACTCAGCTATAGAAAAGTCATGTCTCACCTCAGATTCGTTTATTTGCAGCAATTAATTACACCGCATACATGCACGTGCGAGACTGTCAATGTAATCGCCCGAATGGATTGAGCCGCGATTTTTTCACACTGGCTTGGGCCTTTCCGCCACCCAAACTCCTGGCGGATTTTATATCTGCACCACTTTTTATATGTGTGCATAATGACGGCTATAAATCTGGCTCCACAGTGTTAATGATATTTCGGCCTTTGATGGCATTTATTTGAAATTTGATTACAGAAACCAAACCACAGCCGGAATACACTGTGGAGGAAAAAGTGCACCTCGGTAAATTATTGAGTTTTAATGCGATTTTTCGATGAGGGCAGATGGATCCAAATGGCAATTTTATGGCGTCTTTAATCGATCGAAGATAGATCAACGACTTCAGATTATGGGGTATTGCATTCGAGTGGGGAAAGATAACGATCCCAAGGACGCACGGCCATCAAATTTTATTCGAATTTCGTACTGAATTCATTAATCAACGATTCTTTCTTTGAGGTGCAAATTGATCCGCCGATAGATTTTAATTGGTAACGAATTGCTTTGAAGATTTATTGACAGGGCCACCAGATCATCTGATTAATTCTTGTGAAATGAGAAGAAAGTCTTGGATCGTAATACTTTGGGTAAAATCCATAAAAAGTACATTTTTATTGCTTAAAACCCTAAACGGAATATGAAGGTTAATGTAAATTACTACGAATCTTGATTTTGAAAAAATTAATTATTTGAATTTAGGTTGGATAAAATTTTAAATTTTAACAAGACTTCACATCTCTTTAATAATTTTGTGAATTTCATGGTTAGTTTAGTTTCAGATTAATCTAGATAAAATTTTCCAGTTTGTCTCTGGTGTAACATTTCAAGCAACTTTCTAAGCTAATGAACAATTTTTAATGTCATAATTTTAATTTTAATAAAGTATGGACGTATTTTCTGTCCAAATGGAGATATTTTAGTGCCAAACTAAATTCTGACCGGGAGGGAAGGGATTCAACAAAACTGTAAAAGGCATTGCACTAGCTCGGGATGCTGAAATCCTTAATACCTTTAATTACCTCAATTCCGACATCAGGTAGTAGTAACAGAGACGATCATATGACTGCATTTGTGCTCCTCGATTTCAGCAAGACGTTTGTACAATTTTCATAGGCATTTTAGTTTTTTACCCACAGCCTTAAGTTAATGTATCTTTTTTTTTTAATTATCAGAGTCAATAAGTCTAAATTCAAGGGTATCTTTTAACCTGGCTAGGTGTCAGTCGCGGCATACCGTAGGGTTCCATACTCGGTCCACTTTTGTTTTGCCTTTTCTCGAAAGACTTATCTACTATTATGGTTGATGCCAATATAAATATATAGATGTATTCAAGACTATCTAGACAGACAGATATGTCCAAGACTATCTAGACAGGTTGCACTGAGTGACCTATTCAGAGATATGGGTCTTTGTAAACATTTAGGAGAAATTTAAATTCAAAGTTAAAAAAAGATTTATTGGTACCCGATACTGTGGCCTGAAAATAGAGGAAAACATTTCATTTCATATTTTTCTCAAGGTGATAGGGAACCCAGTTAAAAGGTTTGCTATTGTTTTAATAATGGAAAGTGTTAACAGTATATTATGATCGAGTGGTGGGTCTTCAAGAAATTGTAAAAAAACCTGAAAATTGCTATGCTATAGCTGCGAGAATTATGCAATAATTCTCAACAAACAGAGTTAGAATTTATCATGCATTTATCAAGCAGAAATATTTACGTACTTCACAAGTTTGGGTAAACCAAAGCCCCTCTGAATATTCAGAAACACCTGAAAAACTGAAGTGTTTAAAATAAAATAGCAAGAGTTGAAAAAAACACTTAAAAAAGTTGTAAAAAGTCGAACTTGAAAGTATTGTAGAAACCGTGCTGAAAAAATTCTATGAATAGAATTTTTCAATAAGTTTGAAGATAAGATTCCTGAATTTTTCCCCAAGAATTCTGGTGTTCCTAATGAAGAGCAAGAAGAAAATTTCATGAACATATCAAAGAGATGGAACACAGATGCCAGAATAGGAGGAACGTCAAAACAATTGAGGACTACTACTGGATGCTGTATGAACAAGCGAGCTGCTTCCCAGTAGGAAATCGAGCCATTGATGAACGCGGTAAGGAATAATTTCTTCAAAGAATAATTGAAATCGCTAACATCAATGACATTGTAATGCAAAGGGTAAGGTAACAGAGAATATTAATGACAAGGTAATGCAGAAAGTATTGTACCAGATAAATTTTCGTTTTCTTGTTCATTTATGTCTGTTTCTTAATTTTGAGCGAAAGCTCTCGGATGCATATCAGAACAAAGGAACAAAATTGATTGGCAATAAAAATTGAGTTCTTAAATTAAATCTTACTTGTATCCTACGTTTCCATTTCCATCAATAAACAAATAATGCACCAAAGAGTAATTAATTAATTTCCAATGACATCTCTGTGATTTTAGTAGAGTACGGTATATATGTTCATTACTTCATTAAGGAGGTAACGAACACATTTCCTACTGGGCTGTTTAACATCAGCAGAACAACGAAGATAAAAATCGGTTAAAATATTGTAGAGAATTTTAAATATTACAAATATATTCCCATGTTATAAATATGCATAATTCTTTCGGTAGCAATTATTTTAAACGATAATTTCGGATTTATAGTAAAAAAATATTACAACGTGTCCACTATATTTCAGTACTTTAAAAAAATGCCGGTTAGACATATTCTCTTGTACGTTTTACTTTTGCCCTACCCTGTGATACATTTCCTGAAAGGATTTTTAACTAATAACAACATTATGATCTCAGATTAAATGCAACTATCAATACAACACAACACACACACACACAGACAAACAATTCAATTTACTCTTTCACCTCTTTTCACCTGTTAAGAAATGCACAAACGTCGTCTAATCTTGACGTTCCTCTGCATATCCAGTCTAAAAGGTTACCTGCCAGAAGCAAAAAATAAATCCTTCACCTGCAAGTAACTGCAGCAAGGTATAACAGACCATTTCGTGTACAAATATTTGTGCAACAAATAAAAACTTATGGCACTCGACACAATATCGGTGACTCGAATCGATTTTCATAGAGTAATTGCGTATCGGATCAGCTTTACAATATTTTCCAAGAAATTCTTGGTTTGAAGTCTGTAGAACGGCGTCTCATGTGACAGACACCGATATTCGTGCAGAAATCCTTGGACGTGATGAAAACCCAAAACCAAACGCTAAAGACAATTTTAGTTGGCTCTATAATCCGTGGTCAGCAATTTTCCACAGAAAAGTGATCGTTTAGTATGACGTCATGGAATGTGATCATTTAGATATTGAGCGCGAAACGAATTTCTTTCAATAATCCCCCGTTGTGAATGGGTGGTCTTGGTCTGCATTCGAGATTGTCTCTACTCTGTTGTCTTCGATTTTCCATTTTCAGTGGAATGTTATGGGTAAGCAGTGATCACGGTGATCGTATTCATGTTTTTATGCAAATTCAGAGATCGATCTGCCCATTCTTTCCAGAGTGAAACGTGCCCTTCGATGAACTATTATTACTGGATTGATATTGATTCGGAAATTGACCAACTTAGAGTTGCTCCAACCGAGCCTTTATTGGGTTCAGTCTCACCTGAGCGGTATTGTCGGCGGAAATTTCATTGTCGGCAAAAGATATATATATATTTTTTCCTCTCGATACAGCATTACAATGAAAAGTGCACCGGAAAATCTCTTTTCAAAGATTTGAATGAAAGCAATGCGAGTATCTAAATAACTTAATTCGTTTTGTAAGCCTTCGCATACGAAAAAAGTGTGCACAAAATCACTTTAAGATTCGGCTCATACCTACACTGCAGTTAAAAGGAGCCGCAATAATGAGCTTTTTTTGTGCTGCTCATTATTACCCTCTGATCCAAATTGATCCCAAAATGAAAGATGTCTGGAACGAACTAGAGATGTCTTTGATTTATTGAATAAATAAATCACATTATCGCTTCCCCACACACTCAGACGATCGCCACGACAATGTGCTTGCAAAAAGGTCGCAGCATTACAGATGAATATCTTTTCTTAAGTCCGGAGGTGATCAGCACAGACAACCCCTTCCTCCTTCGCACAAAATTCTAAAATAAATCTTTTGGCGGACGATAAGATGATTTCGACAGAAATACAAATGTATTACCTCGCCCGCGATCTTTCCTGCATTAACATAAGATCAAGTTTACATTTGGTCTGCCTCGGATGATCTTGGACTCGCACTTTCATAAATGATCGGTTATAACTCGTGGATTACGTGTGCACGGCTATCAATTGGAAGCGGTTGGATTTTCATTTATGAAATTCTTTTGCCGCAATTAATCTACAAATTTGATGTATGCGCGATCAGTTGTGATCGGCTTCTGGTGTTATAGATCACTTGTCGTGATCATATCGATATCTGATATATAAAACGCTGCGGTTGGTCCCTTTTATATCTCTTAAATATCAGGGGAATATTTCTCGGTGACTTATTGCACACCTTTTAAGATAACTCGAGGATCACGCTGAGATCGGCGAGCTCCCATGGTTGATCGGACCGTCGATCCAATTTAAATTATTGCCCAGATTTTTGAGTTGTTTCACTTTCCGCTAGCCATACTACGGGGGGATCGTCTAACTAATTTGATCATTCGAAATTTATTGGGTGTAGGCTATGAAAGTTTATTAGCTTCAGCGATCGGCTAGTGAATTATTAACTCCGCCGGCTGGTGATCGCATCGACAAAAAGTTGAGTAAGTATATCTTAGACAAGATAAATATTTTGATGTTCGTAATTAACTTGTGGTTTGGGCATTTGCTTTGAACTTAGTGAAATTTATATCGTTCATTTTTCTTGGAGCCCCGACGGGGGAAGATTGCTTAGAAAATTTATTTAATGACAAATTAGTACGCGTGTTCAATTTTGGTGAGAGAATTAATTAAACTGCAAATCGGGAGTAATGACACGCCAAATGTCTAACAGATTAACATGGTGTAAATTGGCAAAACTCAGGTTAAATTTTAATGACTTATGTTAGAAAATATCGTCGGTCAATATTAAGTAAGATGTTACTTGAAAACTTTAGTAAAAGTTCTTCAAGGAAGCCAATACTTCCTGTTTCTTACATTGAAGGGGCTCTGTAAGCAAAGATAGAAGGAATTTCGCCCCATTTATTATAAAAATAGGCCACAGGTAACACGGTTTGCTGTGGTCCCAATGTTGATGATGAGACGTAAAGAGAGAGGACAAAAGGTGTCCACAGTAGGGCCTGATTGTCATAAATTGTGACTAAATGGAAAGGCTAAAAAAACCAGGAGCCTTCCCATTGAAAAAACAGCGCACCGACATTGAACTACGAAAGGGGGTTCAAATTTTGCAAAGGGTATCGTGATTAGTTGGGTACCAATGAAGTGGTTCAGGCAATTCTGTTGACGAGCATTCCGCCTAAGCTTTGGTCTTTGCATCCTACATCCTGGAATTCACACAGTACAGTTTAGGCGATAGGGAGACTGGAAAATTTTAACCTGACAAATGTTGCAAGTAAGTCACAATTCTTGGCATGAAATCATTACTGTGCAACATCCCAGTGGCTTTACAAATGCAATTCTTGTCAATATAATTGCTTCAACCACTGGTACCCAGATAGATCGCCGTGTCCTGTGCGGGATTCGAACCCACGCCAGCAGGGGCGTGCACCTCATTCCGCTCGACCACCGGCATGGGATTTGATAGTTTGCCCTTCCACCAGGGTATCTTTCGTACCATTCTGGATGCAATGGTACTATCGTGGTAGGAAGATGTTAGCACATCATTTAACGGATTAGCTGTCGTACCAAGTCATGATGACTGAAGGTGGTCATTAACTGGTCTGTTTCGCGCACACCAGGGCTCGGTAGGTGCCCCAGTCTATACTTCTGGGATTCAGGCTGTTAGATATGAGCTCAGACCGTCCCGGAATATCGAATCTGATATGCCGACGCTTCACCTGAGGGTTCTGACAGGAATCTGCTGCATAGGATGACATCGAATATCTCTTTCTCGGCCGAGGTAATGAAAAAAATTTAAATTTTATTAAGCACCGGTTTGATATAGATTCCAACAGAATATACAAAATAATTTAGCTTACTTCAGTTTGTATGAATTTTTATAATGGACTTTGATTTCTGTGGCAATGTTCCTGTTAAAATTTCAAGATTTCTCCAAATATTTATTCAATAAAAAAAAAAGAAATTCAAGTTTTTGCACCGAACT
>QYTT01070891.1:0-17346 GCA_006980735.1 Dasypogon diadema
TCCATCCGAAAAAGTGTCCAGAAATAGAATGTCTATTTTTAATACAACCGAAATGTTCTTTTATTATAAAAATAAGGAAAAAGGTTTTCGGTCATGTTTTGAAACAAAATTGTAAAGAAGGTAAAAGAATGATTCAATAAGTATCTATTTCAGTCCTCAGAGGAAACTAAAGGGAAATTTAGGCTTCTGACGAATCATCTAGGTTTTGAAGTTTTTCATAATACAATATGTATTGGTTAAGGTAAATGAACATTCTAGAAATCATTAGAAAAAATCATTTTCTTATTACAAAGAATGAGCTGTAATTGCTATGCCAAGTTTATGCCTAGGATATCTGATGAAATCCATTGACACAGATTATTGCAAATTAAAGTTTAACAAAAATAAATTTTAGAGTAACTGCTCGACTGCGAGCCTCATTTAAATCTGAAAAAGGACTCAATTTTAATTGCGATGAACTTTATATCAACTGCCTAGTCTTAGCCTAAAGCGAAACTATAAAAAGAGCTAAATAGCTCTACTGGCTTTATGCCAAGAAAATGAAAGAAAAATTTATGAGGAAGTTAAAGTATTTGGGACGTGGTTAAAATACAAAAACTTTGAAAAGTTTGCTTTCATTTTGGAAGACTAATTTGTATAGAGGAGGCTTATTTAAATGACAACGCAATTTAGGGAAATGGTTTTAATTAATTTTTATTATATATTCTGTTAATCTGATATTTGTCACATACATTATCGAAGTATTATCATCAAAATCACCGTACGTATTATAAGAGTTTAGCCGTGTTTGAAGGACCTGCTTTGCGGAAAAAGAAAACCAGAACTATCCAAGCGATTTATGGAACGAGCGAAGAAAACGACGCCAATAACTGGAATATTATTTTTGTTGAGAGTGTAGCGGACTAGTAGTCCAAAGGGTAGAGCCAAAATCCCCCGGACTAAGCCACTAGCCATGAAGTAGAATCTGCACATGTGTGAAGTAACGTTTTGTGAACGCTTTGAAGATAGGAATAGGTGGTCTAAGTAGTCCGAACATGAGTCATCGGTCTACTTTGACTATTACCTACCTCCTCCTGTGCCATATCTTAGTTCATGGAATGTATAGTCCTGGAGGGTTTTAGTAGAGGATATTCATAGCACCACTCATACAATTACGATGGATATTCTTAATAAATAACACTCCAGCAGAGGTGATAATTAATCATTATTCTAATGCGGTCCTTAGAAAATGAGCTGTGTAGTCCTTTGAAAAACAGACCATTGGTCTGGTTCTGGACGGATGAAAGAAAATTCTCTCGAATGGTCTTACCCTGTGCTGATGATATGCAGGTGGAACTAAGGAGAAATTTTCAAATTTTCACAATGGAGGAACTCGTAGATGCCTCCCATGGTCTTGCAATGTGGGAAGGGCACCAGGGCCGGACGGGCTTCTGGCGGAGATGCTAAAGGCCACAGTCGGGAGCCATCCAGACCTCTTGCTGAATATGTACAATGCCTGTCTAAAAGCGGGAGTCTTTCCCCCGTTGCTGGAAGACAGCAAGGCTTGTGTTGATCGGCAAGGGCAAGGTGCCAGCAGACTCTCCGTCATCATATAGGACCCTGCGCATGCTGGATACCGCATACATACCGATACACCTATCCCTTAGGCAATACATAAGTAAATGCATTATCCAACTGCAATATTATGTTTTGGATGCCCGTCGAGTTCGTTCGTTAACTCCCCGATTCCATACATTCTTTCCTCCACACATGGAAAATGAAGTGGAATGTTCCATAAACTTGCAATCGAATAAATAAAAAGTTATGAAATTATTTTAGTATTTATTCCCCCTTACCAAAATTAATTCTAGAACTATAATGATTACATTTCCTGCTAGGAAGGGTGATATACTTACACCATTAACATTCCGGAAAAGTTAAGGAATTGGTGGTTCTGACTTCGACTTATATGAAACTGATGGCACAGTTTCTTATCATCCTAGTGAAAATGAAAAGAGTGAGGACAGTTGGAATGGCAAGTATTGAGATCATTACACCAGCTGTTTTTGCCACTGCTGACGTAGAGGAAGTTATAGCCTTCATTTTAACTGGTGTTTCTATTTTGGCAGGCGGAAAAAATGTGTCACGTCAAGATCTCACTCAAAAGAAACATTGTAATTCAGACTAAAGAAAAAGAAACGTTATCAAAGCAAAACACAAATGGAGATGAAGAATATGGAAACTATGCAGCAAACAATATATAAGAGTTTTTATAATCTTTATTGGGATGACCTGCCCCTGTGTGATATTTTTAAAATACAATTTCAAATTGTATAGCAAAAAATACATTCAATACCTTTCTATTAATCTCTTGAAGAATGGCTTAGAGGCCCTCAAGGAAGAGGTCGAAAATTGGGCCGATATAAGACAATAATCAGAATTACTGACTGGTAAAGTGACATTGACTGAGTACTTTTCAGGATGAGTAGATAAAAACAGATCTAAGAGATTAACATTATGACAGAAAAATTTGGGTGAAAAAGGTTACAGAGAGAAATAGGAAAAACTTACCGCGATTGAACAAATTTTAAATAGAGCATATAAAGAGCCCTTCCCCTTGGCTAGGTGGAACTTCTCGATGGCCTTGGAACTTAGTAAGTACGTAGCACTGACACTCGCGACTCCAATAATTTTTCCTGGAAGCACAAAGGCTACGTCAACTCCTTATAACCGGACACGACTCGCTTAGGGTTTTAAAAATTTCTATAATTGGTCGATGACAAACTAGCGAAGCTATAAAGAGTAGTTTTGCAGAATTGAAAAGTTAGTAGAAAAAAAAATAAATATTTTGGGAGAGTATTAAATGAATTGTTAATATATTATAATTTTTGGCGATGAAGTAATTTTAAAATATAGACTCAGAACCACCCTGGATACGTTGGAAAATACATTTTTCTTCGAAGAGAGAGTGCTGTAATTTTTTAAAATTTTACATATCATATCGAAAAATTACATCTTTTGTTTTTTGCGGTGAACACGATTATAATAACTCTCGATTAGGGTAAATACTAAACTTGGTCCACATGAAATATTTGTGAATTAATGTTTCTGTAGTTTGAAACAAGTACCAGGACAGAAAAAAACAGAAGGGCGAAACTATGACCATTATTTATTTTTACTTCGGCATATTATTTTCCAAGGCAAAGACCACCAATTTGTATAGACATTTCCTTTACTTGCACCAATAACGTGAAAAGCACTGCTACTTATTTAATTACATGTAGTTCTACTGTTGTTACTGTTACCCTTATATAGTTTATTTATTTATATATATATATATATATTGCCTTTTAGGAAAACATTTTGCGTACTTAATTTTTACTTTATTTATACATGCATATCATCGTCTACTTTATTGTCCACCCTCTTTTACATTGGGTTTTATAATGAACTACACCATTTTCACCTATTTTATTAAACTATTTTAGAAAAATCGCATCAACTGAACTGCCTCGTTAATTGCATTCTATAGTAGTAATGGTACAAACTGAACGTAGATTATGAAAACGAAGCAAGTAACATTAACTGGCTAATTAGTACCTATGTCAGTAGCTCCCCGAGTACCCACTAGTATTGTTCCAAAAACTTCAGCTAGTGCAGTGAGTGGAACACGGTATCCGAGTCAGATAGACTCCTTTCTCGACCCCTTATTAGCATACCTGAATCTACTGTCCATTTGTTGGCCCGGTAGTACATATCCTTGTACATTGTCGGACAATTTTGATTCTATGAAAAGAGTGAACCTATTATTAAGGGAAAATGGCGGCGATTTATGAGGTTCTCACCTTAGAATTTTTAAAGTCTATATTAGTTCTAATCGTTCTATGATGAAGATGTTGCAAAGGTCTTGCATTGTTCCCCAGAGGGGCTTTTGGTGTTTGTTCTGATCCTTGCATTAAGCGTCTGAGTTGGTACAACTAGAGCAGATGATACCATTTCAAGTTAATTAAATATTATGTTTTTTTCTTAACGCTTACCTCTTGTTTTGTGATGTAAATGGGTTTATTTATGATTATCCAAACAGTGCTCTCCCAGCATCCAGGATGCGTTGTTGATCCCTCGTAGGTCATGTACTGTTCAGTGTTTGGCAATAGAGAACGCAGTGAAATGTGCCTGATTGGCGTTGAAAATCCTGAGCAAAATAGAGTGTTAGTAATTTGCTTCATAATTAACACTAGAATGAAATGGTTAACAAAAATGTTGGAGTATTGTATATAACTAATGAAGCACTGCTAGCGTTCTAAACGCCTTTGTAATATAGGCGTATATGAACAGGAGACACCCGTATTAAATCGAGACTTCAATAATTTTTTTGAAACAAGCAATCCAAGGATATCTCAGTCAGCAGTGAAATCAGGCGATATACCCCCTCGTTTGATTAGAAGATTTACACCATTAATATCAAGAGTGTTATTATTAGAATCGTTGCAGGGATATTGAAGCAGACCTCCGCCTTTAGGTCCCCCTCATCGATATGCGAAAATATGTCTTAACTAGTTCGCGACGGAAAGTTCCTAAGCAGTTCCCAAACATCGATGTCTCTTATAATTACGAAAATTTATTTATAGGTTAACTCATGATTCTCATGGGGCAGTCTGTGACAGCTATCCTCCTCCTCGCCAATACCGGACAGGCACATACGATGTACTCCGACGTATCAATATCCCCCAAGCCCAGTCTGCATGTATTATCCTCTAGGATTGTCATCCTTTTGAAGCAATGTCCAAAGCTACCGTATTCAGTAGTTCAAGAAACAAACCATCCTTTCTTGTGCTCATTCCATATAACAGTCCATTTTTCACCAATGTTGGTGTTCGCTTATGACTCAATTGGCCACTTCTCGATTGGGTCCTTCAGCAAATGGCGAAATTAGTTTCCGGACCTTGGAACTATATAGTCAACTGGCTGCTTTTTCATTCACTTCGGTTCCTATATGTTCTTAAACCCAACTAAAGAAGATAATACCATTTTATGCTTTCCATAGCCTGAGATGAATTCAGATCCGTGCAATCTATGCATCTGACCATTGTTTGATTGCCCATTGCAGTGAGAATTTTATCTTCCCGCACTTGACCCTTTTTTATGTAATCCAATGCAGGAAGTAGAACCAGCATTTCTATCTAATAAACCGAGATGCATCTACTCAGGGGCCAACATCGTCGGAGAAATGAGAAGATCCCGGCACCTGCCCTTTCATCAATCCTATTCGCGAATATAAAAATATCGCTCAGTCTATTCTCTGGGAGTAATAAGAGCCTTGTGAAAACTTTCGTTTATCCTGACCGTCTTGATCCTGTCTTTGGGTGTCGTGAGTTGGCTGATCTCTCTTACTTGATCCAGGATTCTGCTATGCGCATACTCAGACTCTGTCAAGTGCTATATACAGTCCCTCTGCATCCTGAGTCCCGCATCCACTGCCAGCTTCTTCATAGAGGGCTTTCAGCGATGGCAGTCCCAGCAAAGATTCTAGAGAAGCTGTGCCAAAACGCTCGTAATCCCTATGCACGCCATCCTTTGTGCCCCGCCCGATCGCCGCTTAACGGTAACCTTCGCTTTTTTGTCTTTTGTTCAACATGAAGGCACCCTTCCACGATTTGGAGAGCATACCTTATAATATCAGTGAACTTTCCCCTCGTCACCAACGCCACGTCGTTCGCATAGCCAATGAGAGGAATAGACGGGTGTGTAGAGAGTCAACTGTTACATTCTACAGAAAAAGAGATAGCACTCCTCCCTGTGAACGCCCTTTCGTGACTCTCTCCTTTACACTTGCGTGACTGGTCTCAATCTTAACTCTTAAGTTTCCTGTTCTTCAACATGTTGCTCACCATCCACCATGATGTGGGTGAGGTCCGTTATGCACAGTTACAGCAGCAGAACTGCCTCACTGTAACAAGTGGACTGTTACCTTCCTCTACTTTCAGGTAGTGGAGCGTTTGCTTGCAGATTTAAGGCCTCTGCAGTAGGTCTTCATCTAAATGGTCCACCACAAAGCATCGAAACATTACAACTGATGGAAATTAAGTTGGCAAACTTTTAGATACTGGTGTTGGTCCAACTTACGATCTTCCTTTCCGTTCCTCGTTGCCCATCTCGCCCTCTTCGGACGGATTTTCCAAGTCAAGTTGTTTAAATTCATGCGTTTTTAAGCACTGCATCGCATCGACTACTTTAGAACTAATGACTTCTCTATTTGTATTTGTCTCAATGACGTCATGTATTGGGAATAAGTGCCGCCTATCTGTCATGACAAGGTGTAAATACTTCGGAAGAGTTTTAAGTCACACGATTCCAAACTCTCAGTTCCCCAGCCAATAGGTATAGTTAACCAGTCACACTAAATCTATATCCAAAGCGCGGTATTACCCCGTAGGGTATCAAGTAATGCCACTTTTGCGATAATCTCAATTTTAATCTGTACGTAAGAAATTTGTATCTTTATTATCAACTAAATTTAAATTTTAACTACTTGCAAAAATTATCTTGTACCAAGAATTCATGACATATCAACATTTAGCTGCTTCTATACTTAATAATACCAAATTTTCCTTAAGGGTGCGGTATTCTTCCATTTTTCATTACGCTCGTATACCTTTTATCTACATTGGATACCCTTTAAAGGCCAAAATACAAGACTTTAACTAGCATTTTCGCCGCACCTCTATCGGGGATAATGACCGAATTCAACAGTAGAAGGCTTATTACCTTTCTGAGGACACACTAAAAGACTAAAATAAAAACTGATGGAAGATGAAATAAAAGCCACCGCTTGCGTGATTCTCATTATTTCCGCTGAAATATCAAAAACACCCTACCACCCTTTCACCAGTTGAATGCAAATTTAATACGGGCGATAAAAGTTGGATTTTCTTGTAGAGCTGCATGACATCGCATTTCAAGGATGACAATTACGTTTTAAAGTACAAGTCATATGTCAGAGGAGATATATGTCCTTGAGGGACGACCATGTTTTCTCTTTTCGCAATTAACCTCTTTTGTGGAAATGAATTCTTTCTGAATTTGTCTTCTGCTCGTGAGGAATTATCTGTGTCATTACCACTCATTATTTTTGTTTAAGTATGCAACAAGGCAATTTATAAGAAAACGAAACAAGCAACCTTCTGCATTTGTTTTCCGCTGTAGTCGAGTCAGTATCCATCTCGTGTTCTTCCGCTTCTACTGTAATTGCACTCCCCAGCTTTGTGATGTCTTTGAACAACTTAAACCTCTTTTAATATCGTAGTAGAAGTAGTTAATAAGCTCTTTATATGTTTCGTGGAATTTTCAGGAAACGAACAGAATACAGTAGGAAAATATTTGCCAGGAATCGGAACAACAATTCCCTACCATAATTAAAGTCAGGTTAACGCCCTAAAGAACCTACGTAAATGTACCCACATTTTTCAACCCATCTAATTTATCTTTACACAAAAGTTTTCCACAGCAAAGCACAACATCCACATTGCATGGCCAATAAAACTCACCTCACAGGAGTTGAGGTGGATATCAAGGATAAAGTCGCGGACATGTTGTGGAACAATTTACCGCTGATGTTGCACCGATTAAGGATTTTCTAGAGAAAATTTTTTAAAGGAGTTCCAGGAATGTTAACTAAACGAGGGGATCATTATTACCTACCGATTTCTGTAACAACAGGAACAAGCCAAACTTTCCAGCCATAAAATACTTTGGGGCCAACTTCTTGTACGACTTCATTACTGAAATTGAGTCGAGTTCTTCGAGCGGCGGGCCCAAGAGGATTTAATAAAATGCCATAAGATTTTTCGAAAATTTCTATATAATAAGTTGGCCGTGATTTAAACTCTACTTTGGATCTTATTACGAAATTGTTTATTAGTAGTGAAATCCTAAATTGAGGTGCGTAGTTTCAAAGCTCGCCATATCCATTTTAGATAAGGTTTCAAGTTTCTTAAACTTTTATGAGTTTTTATAAATTTCCGGTATATTTACATTTCGAGAAAAAAAGTTTTTCAAGGTGTAAAAAATATATTTTGCTTTTAAAGTTTGGTGCCCTTCTCTAGATGAACTTGGCGAGTTTTGAAACTACACCCCTCAATAGCGATTTTAATTAAAATTGTGGGAAATCTTCTATAGTTGTATCGCATCAGTTTTCAAGTTGGCATTTTCAAGAGGCGTTTAAAGTGGAGAAAATTTTTATTTATTTACACTGGGGACAGAGTCGGCCATATGGGGGGTGCAGGAAAGCAACCGGGCCCGAGCTGCACGGAGCCCCCGAAGAAGGAAAAGAACAGAAAAAAGAACAATAAAAGAAAAACAGTGAGAATGAAAATTTTTCAATTGATTACAATCAATTTCATTTCAAAAACTCAACCTGCATTTCACGCTCTAAATACAGTACTGGCAATACTACGGACACATCAGAATTTTGTTGCGTTGTGTATCGTGGAAACTAGAATAATAATAACAATAATTTATTTCGAATTTATATATATAAGATTAACATCTTTTAAACTGTATAAAACTAATTGAAATTTACAAAATCAAGGCGGTCATACTATTCACAAATTAAATAAAACTACTAAGTTCTTTGATGAGTGCAGACAGGTGAGAAAAAATAGAAAATAATCGGAAATCAACCGCACTAAAGGAATACAAAAGAATAAAAATATACAGTAATAGTATAACAGAAATAACTCTGCCCCATTATGCATAACAATAACTACGGAACAAAAAATATTCTCTTAACAAATTTTTAAATTCGGATATCCTATCGCACCCCCTAATCGGATTAGGAAGCGGATTATGGAGGCGAGCAATAAAAACAAAATGAGAATGCTGCCCAGCAACGCTTCGCGCTCGAGGAATGGGGATTGTTTGATGGCAGAATTACCTGAAAAAAGATAAACGCTCATACAAATAACAAGGACACTTCAAGACCAATAGTTGTTTTTAGATGCAGTATAACAATCTAGAACGGAGTCCTATAACCAGAAACATGGTCGTCACGGTGTAAATTATATATGAAACGCACACAATCATTAAAGGCAATTATCTTATGGTTACACTCAGCATCAAGTACCGGATATATTGTTCTGCATAACGTAAAATTAGGCAACAATAAAGCTCCAATTCCAGAGAGAGTAAATTAACTGAAAGCCGTAGTTGCCGAACTCCATCGTAGATTCTTTGTAATGAGTAGTTTACATGTTTGCAAGATGGGATACCTTTCCATTAAAAATTATCCTTCCAGATAGGGTAACATTTGAAAGCATCTTAATAAACACTTAGAAGATCGAATGCGCTAAAATCACCCTTGCAAAAAATAGACAAGTTGATTTTGATGGATTTAGCAGCATTAGATTATTTTCGTCCATAAGGATATGTTCACTATAGATCATTATTGACTCTGGAAACACAGTCCTCCAACATTTCGATTTGTCTGGAAAGGTAGATTTGCACATAATTTGCATAGATGTGAATGTGAATTTCGGCAACGATATCGGGGAGATAATTAATAAACAAGCAAAACAATAGGGGTCCCAGGATTAAACCCTGAGGAACACCTCTTAAGATGCTAATCGAATTAGATTTAACATCACCAACCGTCATCCGCTGTGATGGATCGGATAGGAATTCCTTGATAATTTTTATGGCAAAGTTAGAAAAGCGAAAAATGTTTCGTAGTTTTGACACGAGATTGACAAAGTCGAATGCTTTGATGAAGTCAAGCAAAGCCGGTGTTGTCACGAAATCCTTATCCAAATTGAGTCTGCCACTTCAACAGATATTTATTCTCAAAAATATACCATGGCATTTGCTTGCTGAGAAAGCAAAGTGAACTTATCGGTCGATAATCGCTAGGTGATGTAGACGTAGCACACTTAGGAACAAATAAGACACGAATTGAAAACGAAAACAAGGCTATTGAAGATAACTGGCATCAACATCTTAAAGAAGCTTGGAGTAATTCTATCAGTACTAACAGGGTTTGATTTAATAGAAGCAACAGCTGCATCAGGAAAAACACAGCAGAAACTGAAGTCAACGTAGAATTCGTTACTATGGATCTCCGCGCGAGTTTGTAACAACGCCATAGATAGTGCCGCTGCAAAGTGTTCATTTAGATCTTCACCATCTAAATTACATGAGGGAGGTTTCTTACCACAAATACCATTTTTTATAAATATTTTTAATGTAAATAGATTTTATCAATTTTATCGAATTGTATCGAGAAAGACATTGTTGTGATTTTTCTAATGTTCTAATGTGTTCAATTTCAGATATTTAAAGATGTCAATGTTCGTTTATTTTCTATTTTTGTCCAAATAGAAAGATATTCTTCCCAAATAGAACTTGCGGATAATATGTAGCATTAAAATGCCACGCGTGTTGATTCAAGATTATGTTCAAAATAAGCTACGTGAAATTTACATAAATTATAAGGCAAACCATATTCACTCACCTCTAAACAAAACTTTATTAAAGGTGCTAGTTATAATTCTAAGTTCAGGATTTGGTGTCTCTCCAATTTGTACCATAAGCGAGATACCCACAATTCCTTGAGATTTATGTTGTGCTTCTGACATGTTGTGGTAGAGCTCCTTATTAAACCCATAAAGTTGGATCTGTAAAGTACGACAAGAAGTTTATTATTTCTTATTCTGCCTTTTCTCGTACATTAGGGGAAAGGATACTCTTTGTACCTATATAAATAATTTACGTAAACATAGGGTTGCAACTGAAACAGCAATACCTTAATTATGTTCGGTAGGACCCAAGTTCATTCTATTTTTGCTCTCTAAAGAAAGGGTGTACCCTTTATAATTTCTTCTAAAATATATACACAGGGAAAAGCATTGAATTCATCACTCATGTCATTCATGTGTTTAATGAATGTCTTAATAGAGGAACTAATTCGTTTTTTTTTGTATCGAGGTTTCATGACGGATCGTAAAGCATAAAATAATTCTGAATTATGATTTCAATTTCATAACTCCAGAATCTTTACTACTGAATACTGAATTGCATTGTGTCTCACGAGTTCACAAACTGGTTCAAAAAATCTTATGTTTATGATTAAAATTTTGGAATTATTCCATTCAATATTCCTAAACCTGATACAGAAAATTGAGGATGTACATGTGTAGCTTACAAGGTATAAAGATTATGTCCATACTTGAATTAGTGCAAATAATAGAATGGAAAAGCTTTAGCTCCACATTATATGAATTTATCATTTCTTTAAAATCCTGGTGAAAGAATCCATCACATCTTATCTCAGATATTCAACATAGATCATAAAGATTTTCACCATATTTATGGTACAGTTAACGTCTCCTCGGCCACTGGCCATCCACATCATTTCTGCAAGACCACTTCATAAACCACAGAGCTTCCCTTGCTTTTACCTAACGTTATGAGATCATAATCCACACTGTCCACACATTCGGGGTCATCCATTCAAAAATCCATCTCTATCCTGGTTGCCTTGCATCCCTGAATATTCCCCACAATAAAGGTAATAGAGAGACTTTTCGTAAAAACGACTTACCTCACCAGGAAAGCTGTAGCCATGTATGCGATGCTCTGACCCTTGACTATTCTCTGTCCCGTAATGGATGTAAATTTCCTCAAACTGATACCGGTAAGCCAATGGACCCCCAGAGATATTGACGTGCTGCTTTGTATCCTTGTCGACACGGAAGACCAGGGATTGACCCGTGTTATGGAGTGTCCCCGAAACCTGCAAAAAAAAAGAATGAGAAGATTGGAGCATTAAGCACTGACCACGTTAATGTTATTCAGGTTCAGTAATTTTTCCTCAAGTATCTCAAGTTGGGGGTGGTGTTGAATGGGACGATTAGATATGATGTTCTGTCTGATTGAGAGATAATTTGAGGCTTACGAGGGGCCATTAGGCGTATCTTTATGTTTACATGGCTTCATTCTGGTTGATTTTATTACGCCATGGGAGAAGAATTCCGGGATAATGGCCTGGACAGGTTACGGTTTGCCGGAAATTTAAACTGTCGTTTACTTTAACATATTTGCCAGGAACAATAAAAGCTTGGGGCGACTTTTAATAAAATTTCAGCTATAAATTTTGGAACATTTCAACGGAAGCATTCCAGAAATCTCAGAAATCTTAGAAAAGCATCATTTTATTAGGTTCGATTATTGTGCTCACGTTCAGAGTTTTATTGTTCCATAAAAAAATTTCTGGAAATTTCCGGCAGCAGTTTGTTCTATAACTGGTTCGCCGAGTGCGTTTTTTTGAAACTATGTCGTGTTTATTAGCGTAACACATGGCGGCATCCATTATTACTAACTGTAGAATGACCGACGAAATCTTTAAGATTTCATAAACTCAAAAACTCGGAAAGTGCTGAAGTTGTACTACTCATGGACTCTTAACTAAAGGATTTTTGCTTAGTGGCGCCAATGGGTTTTATGGACTAAATGTGGACCCTAAATAAAATTTTTAGAGGAAAATTTGAGTTTTTTTTCTCCTTTATTAGTATTGAAGTTGTGATATATATTTACTCCGTTCCTTAATTTTACGTAGCCCATTAAGTTACGAATTTAGGACTTTACAAAATTTACTTTCATTATTGAAATTACTTTCTGTAAATTTCTTGGAATATTTCTTTAAATAAGGGAAGAAACATAAATAGAGTTATTATATGCGATTCCAAGATGAAATACACAACTTGCAGGGGTTTTGTCTGTCTGTCTGTTGGTTTGCAAAAGATTGTCGCTAACGAAACTTGAGTGAATTAAATTCAAGGTCTCGCGAAGAAACATGCACTTTGTTTTGTCTCATTCTGCTGAATAGAAGCCGGGACACAGCTTTCTGCAAATGTTGCCTTTAAGAAGTTTCCAACACAGACTCCGCCGTCCGCGCGGCATGAATCACGCACCACAGTACTGCGCCATTGCAGTTCATAATACTTTCTTGGACACATCTTAACATGGGCCTATTCTACCAAAAACTTTGCAACTTTTCAGTTTGAATTTTACATAAAAATCTAGGTCTTGTCGCTACTATATAGGATTCCTAGACATAAACAGCTGTTTTTAGAACTTTTGTCTGTTTGTCTGACTGTTTGTCCAGGATAAACTCAAAAGCGGTTGAACTCATAAAGATGCAACTGTTGCAGGGTTACAGGGTTTACGTTGAATACCAATTTGTACTTTCCTAGCGGGAAATGTGGTCAGGCCTTCCTTGGAGAAGGCCTATGGAAGCAGTAAAACTTTAACACAAAAAACTTGAAAAGTTCAAAAAGTTTTCATTCATTCCATGTTGATCCCGCAAGAAGCTTGGTGGAAGGTGTGAATTTCGCTGGAACGCAGTTCCTTTCGTATAAAGTTCGGGGCTTTCCCTTTCAAGATCATTCTCGTTTTGTTTGTCAGAATAATCAGTTGAGTTTGGCAGCAGGCACACAAAAAGCTTCAACTGCTTCCTCCCTGGGATATGCCTATGCAAATGTCCTCTAAAGTGTCCAATGAAGAGGCATGCATCACAACTTCCAAGGAAGGCGTCTGGTTTGCATGATGGTATGATTCCATTTCCCGTTGGGTTGCTGCATCTCGGTAGATATATGGGTTCCGGAAAAATCGACAAAAACGATAATTACCTAAGGGATATAAGGTTGAAATTCGAATTTCACGGTTGGCAGCACCAGTTGCAACGTTCACTGACTGACATGTTAATGCCCAACATCAGCCACCGAGCGAGTATGCACTAAGGAATGGTTTATAAAAATTCCAGGAGTCCAAATACTTTTACAGATTAAATCTTTCGGTCCAGACTATCAATGTGTGAAACATGAATTTTGAAGGGTATATTTCTTACGAAATATAGGCACCCACATTGAGTTTTTACTATAAGGGGATGAAAAGGGGTAAGTATATTTTTGTGCTAGCGAGTTTTCCGACCTAATGCTTAAAATAGGTTGTGGTGACTATCCTGAATTGGATGGGAAGATTATTAACTCGACAGAATCCAACAAAAGAAGACTGATTACGAGAATATAATTTGACATTGTCCACATCCAGGATAAGCTTATGAAATGGTTAAAAAGACCAAGCTACCTCTATTAGTGATTTGTTATTGAAGTCGTTTGAAGGTACACAAATAGTATACAAATCGATGAACTCAGTGATATGCACAGATGACGCTGTCCACTATTCCGTGGAATTTCTAACCATTTCTAAGCCATCGGATCTCCCAATCCATAAATTTATCCTGAGAGTGAGTACTTTAGTGATGTTGAGGAATCTGCAGCCACCGAATCTTTGAAATGATATTAGGCGGAAATTAAAAGCTCTGAATCGCAATGATATCGGGACCACAATTTTGACGAGATATTCTCGAGAACAGTCAATATTTTTACCATGTATATCCTTAATATCAATTAACTTTCCTGTTGAGTTTACGATTACTATAAACATGTCTCACATACAGACGCTAAACTTTGACGGGATCGACTTGAGGGAGGACTCCTTCTAACGTGGATACTATTATGTAGCTCGAAATTTCATCCAGCAGCCTGGGTTATCCTGGTACTGTAATGAAAAGTTCATAACATCGTTTAGAAAGGGATACTTTAGACGGATGATGAGAATTTCAGAATCTTTACTGTTTGACATTTACAAACTATTTCGAATCCGCGCAGACGAAGTTGCAAGCAACAGCTAGTTCGCAATAAATATGCAATCAATATGAATAGCGCGATTTCCACAGCTGCGCTAGAAACTCTGGTGGTGTTCTTAGGATGCAGAGGAACACTGCATGGTGCTCGTGAAGGACTGAGTTGACCACAGGAGAATCCAAAATCTCTTTAAAGGAATCAGGGAACGTACAATGCCCAAGGACAGGATAAAAAGAGTCAGGGTAACAGAAAATTTTTACAAGACTTTTATTAGTGCGAGCAGGGCAGGTGAAGGGTTCTCCTCCGAAGAGGAACTGAACGAAAGATTCAAAGATTTAAAGCTTACAATAAATGAATTTGGATGTCACAGTAAAATCTAATAGTAATCACATTTATACCTGACTCATAAGGCTTACAATCACAGACAACGAAATTCATTTGTTTCTTGACAAATGTTGCAATTGGGTTCGATTATTAGAAAACGTTAACCAGAATACACTGAACGCGAATCATTGTGATATTCATGATACTTTACTTATTGCTAACATATTTTATATAATTTTTAATGATCTCTAATTTCCCAGAAATTACTTTAAAGACCTGAAAAAATTAATTATATTTTAAAACTCAAAACTTTTTCTATTGATGATTAATAAGTCAATGTAACTAGAGATTACCTTGTGCTTATCTATGTGCAGTGGCCTCAGATAGGGATCGAACAAAAGTTTATCCGGTTCTACATCAATAGGTGACTGACGACGTCCTTTGTTGCACATATTCCATTGTGGATTTATAAGGCCCCAAAATCCTGGTCCTAGAAACGAGTAACAAAAGATTAATTTGTATAACTAAATCCCTGATAGAGTAGTTTCGGCAAGGAGGTTCAACAATTCACGTTTTTTAATTAGTATGCACGGCACTATGATGTTTTGCTCAAAGGGTTATTAAGCTACTTTAAGACTTTCCGCATACTGACTACTGACTTGTTTTCTCTACGTTGCACTCCGTACATTTCAAACAACTGCGAACATACAGAGTGCTAGTACCTTTGAGAATATGAAAGTGAGTATAAGTAATAGTTTTATGGGTAATCGTCTCCCCACGGATACCTCAACCCTTCGCAGGATAAACAGAAGCTGTCGTAGTTGTGCAATGTGCACCTCCGTCTTCAACTAAGTTTATATTACGCCTGACTTTGGCATTCAGTACTATCTTGGAAGCAACATGACGGAGATTTTCTTTGCATTAAGGTATGTGCACAAGTGACGAGTTTTAATTTCTTCTTTAAGCTAGAATGGAAATTCCGGATTTATGTTGCACGGAACGAACTAGTTTTATAGTACGTACTTGTATACTGTTGAATTTTAGATGGAAATTTGTCCTAAAAAGTTATTGCAGTGCTCCCTGTTGCATCCAAAGAAATCTGGAGCATTGTAATTTATTAATTCTCTTGGATAAAGTGATCGTTAGCTTGTGCAAACATTCTAAAAAGGCCGATCTATACGTATTTGCTTTACTTTCGTGCTGTAAAATTATTCTCATTGCTGGTAACATTACAATGAAATATCTCATCGTAGCGCTTTAAAATTGCAATTGCAATCTAATAGTCAAAGCATTCAACATCAAATACTTCACCAAAATTTCACCAAATATCTTACATTTGTATATTCAGCTTATACGTTGCGAAGGGTCGGAATTTGGCAAAAGATATGTCTTCTATTGTATAACAGTTTGAATTCATTTTTAAGTTAACAATTTTTCAACGTTCACTGGAAAATTAAAATAAAACTATCAGTATTAAAAAAAACCATAAAAGATTCCACTTAAACTTCAATGGGGAATTCTTATAAAACCATACATAATACTGTGCAACTGGCCATGTAATTGTACCTCCTATTTAGCTTGGTTCCCTCTCTCTCTCTCCCCCGCTCCAATTTGAGCCGCTTATTTTGAAAGTGGGGTAAGTCGATTTTTACAACTATAGTAAAAATTTATTTTACACAACTTATTATTTCGATTTTCGTTAAAATTGAAAAATGTGACATAATTTAATTTCAAAATAATTGCACATGTTTAGTATTTATGTAATAAGGCTTGTTTTTGACACCCGTGATTATTTTTTTTCTATCTACTCCCGGTTTTAAATGCTAATCCCAAGTAACAATGGATAGTTGTGGATTTGTCGTTGCAACTAATTTAAAGGCTATAGTAACAACTAAGAACCGTTCGCAGGTAGGTACGACAACCACGTTCACAACCAATTTACAACCAATTTGGTGGAAATATCCAGGTTCCAAGCATGTGACAACCAGTTTAGTTGCAAGTGACAACCATTCTAGGTTGCAAGTGTTAGTTGTTCGTAGTTCTCCAAACTGAATTACAACTGAAATGAAATGGTTATGCGAACCATTTGGTGCAACTATATGACAACTACTACTACTACTACACTGTCAATTTTGTCATACGAGTGCGACCGATATATAAAATGAATGGACAAACGAAAGAGAAAGATATTTATTACATTATTATGAATGACAAATAACACATCGAAATGGAAGCAAATCAGCAAACAATAAGTTCTTATTATTCTTGATATATGAGATCTTTGTTGCTTATTTTTATATGAAAGTTTGCTTTGGGTTAGCTCAAATTTTACGGGAAATTTCATTTC